>CAJNOI010000034.1:18888-91119 GCA_905250115.1 Adineta steineri
ATAATCACCCATGTTGTTATATACATTACCGATACTGTTATAAGAACCACCCAAATCAGGATGATTGGAAGGAAGTGATTGCTGTAGAATTGCAAGGTCTTTCTGGTAATAAGATAGTGCTTTTGGATAGTCACCTATGTTGTTATACACATTACCGATACTGTTATAAGAACCACCCAAATCAGGATGATTAGAAGGAAGTGATTGCTGTCGAATTCCAAGGGCTTTCTCGTAATAAGAAAGTGCTTTTGGATAATCACCCATGTTGCGATATACAATACCGATCCTGTTATAAGAATCTCCCAAATGAGGATGGTTGGAGGGAAGTAATTGTTGTCGAATTATAAGTGCTTTTTCATGAGATGAAAGTGCTTCTTGATATTCTCCTTGTTGAGATTTGATGCAACCTAGTTGGTAATACATGGGGGCCTTGTCACTTTCATTTGTTGTTTGATCAAGTAAAACATTATAAATTTCTTGAGCTTTTGTAAATTGACCCATTTTTATTAGTAATAATCCTAGTCTGTACCATCCTTCTTCATCTGGAAAGATCTCCTTCCGGATCTGATCGGTAAGAGTCCGAAGGTCTTGGTCATTGTCGCTGGTCAATGTTAGGTTCACTTGATAGAGGTGATTATTTCCATCCATTGATTTAATATCTTCAATGCGAAAAATAGTATGCATAGAGAAGAGAACTTCATCTTCAGTATGAAAATAACTAATATCTGCGATAGAAGCAAACGGAGTTGTTGAATGAGTAGGGGTAATGGACATAACAAATAGAATTCCAACATGATCAGGATTTGTAGTAGCTTGCGGTGCGAATAAGAGAGAAACATCACGATTTCTACTAGTTGATAAAAAGTTATTAAATGAAAGAAGTCCACCTTTAGTTTTTGTCATTTCAGTGAAATCTTCTTTTAAAAGACATTGCCCACGATAAACTGTAAATGTTATACCAGATTGTTGGCTATCAAATTGTTCCGAATGAAGTCGTTGAATATCACGATGAAGATCTTTAATAAAGAAACCCATTCGTACAATAATATCAGCATCCATTAATCTTAATGCACGATTGAGCATAGGATATAAAAAGCTTTGATAAGTATACCACCAAATAGGTATTTGATCATGATAATCACGTTCCAATCTTTCGATATTTTGTAAATCATACTCATTTTCGACAAATGCTTCACGACAATAAGTAATAAATTCTTTGAAATGTTTATCTTCGAAATTGATGGTTAAGAAGATCTCCTTCAAGATCTGAATGTACATAAAGGATGGATCTAATTGATCCAACTTTTTGTTTGATGCCACAAAGCTGATTGAGATGGCATTTTGCTCACACTGATGAGCAGTTTGTTTAAGAGCTTGACAGATTAATGTTATATCTGTGAAGACTCCTTTTATTTTAGGCCATTCTTTAGTCCATTGTTTATGCAAATCTTGATTGTTAGAAAAAATAAGAACTGTGTCTACTTGGGACATATCATGCACACGAGGTATAATATATTGCCCAAGTGAACCGGAAACAATCATACATATTTTGTTGTTTTCAATGGTTAGAATAAATTCAAAGCATTCTTCACGATCAGTAAACGTGTTTACGTTATTAACCACACGTTTCAATTGCTTGATTGTATTGCTACAATCAACATCATTATCATTGATATTGTTGTCCAACCAAATAAGGAGGACATTTTGCATTCTTTGCATGTTCATACGTCGATTCGCAACTGCAGTCATGGAAAGACCAGATGCTGCTTCAAATCTTTCTGTACCATCTAATTTGTTAGTTGCCATTGATTTTAAGAATTTGTTATTTCTAATATTAGTGTATTGTATTTGAGTAGCTTAAAAATATTTGCAGGTGAAAAAATCACGAAAGTGCCTCATTTAATAGTGTCTCCATTTTATATTTAGTTTGTTATTTTGATTTTTTTAATTGTCGGACAGCGCCTTTTACGTTAATAATTATATATTTTATTATGAAAAACAACTCATGTATGCACGAAATGCAAAATCAATGCTTTGAAACACGGATTGACAAAACAAAAACGCGTCGAGTCGCAATTAAAAATGTTTTCACGCTGCATGTAAATGTAGTTTGATATGAAATACATCGACACGCAATCAAAACAAACTTTTGAAATGCGTTTTGACGCACTGTTTCTATACAACGGGTTGAAGCATAATTAGCAAAAATGAATTGCCTCTCAGCGCGTGTCTGAAACATATTAAACGCATTAAATGCGTTTCATATTTGTACAATCATGTAATGGGTGTGGGTGTCAGTGTGGATGTCTTCTCATTCTATTCACAAGCCCACACCCTAGTTTCTTTTCTTTTGAAATATCTAGTATTTTCAGACAATTAAAATCGATCATAGGAGCATATGATACATTTTCCAAGTAACATATTAAAAGTAAGTTTTCTTACTGAAACGATTGAATACCTTATTGTAAAAAAGCGATGTTATGGCACATGCATATGACTAAAATCTAAGGAACGTTTATTAGCAAAAGAAAAGCACCAAAATAAAACTAATTATAACGAAAATAAACATAAAACGAAATGAAAAATAACATAAAAAAAATAAAAATATAATAAAAAAAATCAATCGTTCTTTTTCTTTGTTTTGATGTGCGCCAATATTCTCTCATATTATAAAAATATTCACACACAATACTTATTGATGACAAAATAAAAAAAACTGTTCTATCCAGGTCGAACAGTCCAACACAGAAACGGTCAGTTTTTTGACGGTTTCCCGCGAAAAGTCACGAAATACTGCGTCTGGAATCATTGTTCTGAGTATCCATCCAACTAAACCTGAAAACTTTTGCCCTCCAAAAGCGGTTGCCCAATACGGTTTTCCAAAGCCAGTAGCTGCGCTGACCATTGTAAACGTACTGAGCAACAGAAACACTGGAAATCTCTCGTCTGTTACTTTGGCTTTTAAAGTCTTTATTGTTGCCAAATCTTCAAAATGCAGGATCAAAACAAACGGTCCGATAAAACCAAAAGAAACCATCACTCCAACTTTAGATTTTACCACATATTTCCTGTAAAATCATACAAAAACATATCGACTAATTCGAAATACTTTATTTTATGCCAAATCAATAGAAAAAATATCATTCGAAAGAGCATGAAAACCTGAATATTGCCGTATAAATTTTACAGGGATATACTTGAGAGAATGAGAATGAAGGATAATAATCTTATTAGAAAACTGTTTTTTTTTAATTTATTTTTTGGAGATTTAGGAGTATATTCTTACGAAGTTTATATGATAATATTCAGGCTTTCGTGCTCTTTTGAACGTTATTTTTTTTTATTGGTCTGGCATAAAATAAAGTATTTCCTATCATTCGATTTGAAATATCTAGTAGTCTATGATAAATAGTTTTTATTTTTTTCGTATATCTTACTCGAAATTTGGATCTATGAGATCTTCATCTCTCACTATTGTAATTGCCACATCATTGGTAATTGTCGTTTCTCGAGAATTTTGATTGTTGGGTTGTTGAAAAGAAGGTCGTCGGCTCATTTTAAATAGCTGTACTGTTCGATTATTTTTACGATATGGTTAAATGAATCGTAGAACCCTAAGTTACTTATCTGATTGTTCTTTTTTCGTTCAATTTTAGACGGTAACGATTCAGTAATGGGATAGGAAAGCGAAAAGAATATCTCAATGTCTCTTTCCGTCTATAGCGATTTTGTCTAGGCATAATATATCCGTCGTCAGAAATGTCCATTAAACAAACGTGAAATAATTAAAAAAAGATAATAATGTTATTACAATTCCAAATAAAGATCATTATCAAATATTTAAGTGAGGAAAATTTTATATTGAAAAATTAAATGATTTGTTTTATTTAGATTTGATTACACATTCAATAAAAGAAACATCTAATGATCTTACTTATCATTATACAGCTGTACCATTAAGTACTAGAAGACTAAAAAGATCTTGTACAAGTATACGATAGAAAAGAAGAACGAGTTAAATCCCTTCAAAATATATTAAACATAATTCAACGTAAGTTAACTATTTATATGAATATTTCAAAATTAAAAAAATTCGTATAATTTAGATGGTATGATAATTCGAACATTTGGAATAACAACAACAGTAGCTTATTCTAATTCATCATGATCTCATGCTGTTCTACAAATTGTTTTAAAAAACGTTTATATTAATTTCTTTTCATTCAAATGTATCATCATAATAATCTAGCTGTATCTCGTCGTTTAATGAAAGAAGTTGGTAAAATGTCTTTATTTGACTTAGCTGGTTCAGAATGTGATAAAGACACAACAAGTAGTGACCGTCTTCAACGTATGGAAGGTTCAAAAATAAAATAAATCACTATTAGTATTAAAAGAATGTATTCGAGTGCTCGGTCGTGGTGATAGTTGTCATGTACCATTTCGTGGTTCAACATTAACGAAAGTATTACGTGATTTATTTAATGGTGATAAATCAAAAGTTTGTATGATTACGATGGTTTCACCAACATATTCTAATGTTTAAAATATACGATGAATACTTTACATTATGCTAATAGAGTTAAAGAATTACGATGTGGTAATACTATTGTCGTTATATCAAATGGTGATAAAGAATTGTCAAAAGGTTTGATTAAACAATATTTCTATGTGTAAATAAAGATTCGTTTCATTTTATTAAGATCTACCGATTGATGATGAACAAGATGAAGCATTAGCTTCTTATGCAACTAGAGGTGTAAGCCGATGAGTCGATCGGCGGCGGCGGCGTTTTAAAAAATTGCATTTTTTTCGTCTGTCGGCGGCTGGAAATTTATAAAAAGAACAAAAATTTGATTTGCACTCAGGCAGATGCCAGCGGCAGCGGCTTAAAAAAATCGAATTTTTTTCGCTTATGGGCGGCGGCTTAACCGATCGCTTTACACCTCTATATGCAGCACAAGTTGAGCATCTACAAGAATATGAAGATATTTTAGTAAATAAAGAACTAATATTAACTAAACAATTACACACAATTATTAAGCAAGCACAAGATACAACTGATTATGATCAAGAAAAATTTGTTAATGATGTGCGTACAAATTTATTACATCATCAACAAATATTAAACGATTCACAAACACATTTACAACAGCTACACAAAGAATTAAACACAAATATTAATTACAATAACAAAAAAAATCCATAAACTTTATATTTTTTCTTTTTTCTAACTTTTCATTATTTCGTGTGTCTATCTTAAAATATGAATGATGAATAATATATATATTTCAAAAAAAAAGAAATAATAGTTAACTTCTTTTTTATTGCTTTGTTTTAAGAATTTCTACAAATGAAACTATTTCGAATAATTTTCAAAAACTTTCAAATGAGTAGCAGAATGTATGAAAACGCGATTACCTTTAGAAAGCTCGTTCATTCGATTAAAATATTCATTTTGATTGCCAAGATGTTATTTATTATCATATCGTACTTTTACCTACATCTAGTCTGAAACTATCCGAATATATAAGACAAAATAAAAGTTCTGCATTCATTATATCTTCAATTCAAGCAAACAAATGAAATGTAACTTCAATAACACATAACTTACTGTTGAATGTGACATCTCTCATTCTGATATATGATTTGGAATTTAAACTAATCAATTTTTTACATTGTTTTATCTGTCTGTCTCCAATCATTAATACACAATACGATGTTGCTTATTGAGTATCGGTGGTCGTCTATTGTTGTTTTGTTTTCTTCTCTACAACTTCAGTGTCATTCATACATTTGGATGAGCGCTCAATAATTTAGACTGAATCTATTTATATAACTAATTTAAGCTTGTCTGTATTATTGTATCAAAATAAATCATCATATTCAACTTCATTATTGAATGTTAAATAATTAACTATTGTGCCACATAATAAATAGTGACGATTATTTGTAAATATTGAGAAATAATTAACAGTAAGTAGATCAATGATTTCTTATAATACTATATATTCTACTTACTATTCAAATCTTATCCTAATTGTCCTAAATAATCTAGTATAATCTATCTGTCTTTGTTCGCATTTATATATTGTTATTGAACTTTATGTCTTCGCTGTATTCACTCAGTATTGTTCATATTAAATTCTCTTAAACAATCTGTTTAAATCAATAGTTTGTTCAAAATCATTTTTTCATTCCATTGATGATGAGACTTTAGAGAAAAAGAAAGAGGATCTATCCTTTTTTTATCATAAAATGATAAGTACTATTTTAATCAGAAATGTGAAGACTCTTGCACATATATACAATAATGATTCGTATATGACCAGACAATTTTTTATTTTTTGTAGCTTATTCGCATCCAGTATTTTTACAATCCTTGTTTACTTTAGACACAACCCTCTGTGATATGTGTGTTGAACATGCTAGTTAATGTATAGAGTGTGTATGAAGTAAACAAATGTACTTTTTTCCTATTTTGTTACGAATACACTTATCAGATCTCAACTGATACACATACAAGATGGTGCAGAGATCCCCTGACAATTTTCTTCAATCTGAATAATTTTCGATAGAGAGAGCTAAAGGGTTCATCATATGAAAGAATTTCACTGCATAGTTCTGTCTATTATTCAAAAATATCAACTGCTTCTAAAATAGTCGTCCATTCATTTGCATTCAAAAGAATAGTGATAGCACTGTAAAGATGATGTATCATGACGACATTTTGAAATCATTTGATATTCTTCAATGGAGCATAACATTTATCTTTTTGACGTAGAACTTCTACATATTTCGTCTAGTGTTTTTTAATTTCATTGATACAATTAAGATAATAAATGAATGAAGATTTTTCTCTCTTGTCATATAAGCAATTGATAGTTTTAAATAATAGATAGAACTATGCAGTGAAACAGTTTCTTTCATAATGAAGAAAAACATCTATGAAATGATATAGAAGTTAGTAAATATTATGCGGCATGAATATTATATTGAAATTTAGTCTGAGTTATTTATATTTTGTTTGACTTGTGAAGAATTCTTTGAGCTCTATCTGATGACAATAACACAAATCAATAAGGATTGTATTGAGACAATTGCCATATCAAATAGACTAAAATAGCAAATGCATCACAACTCGTATATCAGAGTGGATAGAAGGTGTTGTCACTCTTTGACTTTTGTTGCAATATATCTGATATTCTATATAATGCTGACAATGGCGATAGGAAGAGGCAAAACTAGACGGAGGTAGTTTCTTTGGAAATCGAAAAAACAGAGAGAGTCCTAGTGTACGTTTTTGAAAGCAGACGATATTTCCTCTCTGTTTGCACTGCCGCTGATTATCTGATTTAATTTCATGCGATTAAACTAGAGACTTTTAATCATTAAGATAGTGCAAAAATCTAAATTAAGTCACTAAATATTATTATTTACATGCAACAAAATTATAATAATATATTTTTTCGAGACAGTTGATCTTCTCTGGATTCAATATATATCTAACTGTAATAGATTAAAGATTTCTTGTATCATCATAATATAAAAATGAAATAATAATGTCATGATCTTATTGATAATGTAAACAGTGTCAATTTTCACAAGATTGGTTCTAAAGATATTTCTGAGTAGATGAACACTTTTCAATAGAAATTTAGATAGCATTTGGTCGTCACTCTTATGACAATAACTGTATGTTAGAATTGTTTCTCATACTTTGAATTTATTTCAGATTTGTTCTAATATCGTCGTGATTCATTACTCTTTATACAAAATTATTTACAACAACATATTAAGATGCGAATACATTACGGTTTGGATATTAATCGTGAAATGCATACTGCTGGCTATGCTATGGTGTTATTCATGTTTCTTACTACGCAGCTCGACACTTTATATAATCTAAAGACATCTCATGAAGTAGTTTTCGAGTTGCGGATGCGGAATATGACATCAAATGAAACAAATTTATACTGCGATATACCTTATGATGATTGTCGTTGCTCTGTTGTATCAGTGAAATACTGCCTTACTGATGCGCGGCTCAAGTTCAGTCGCATCGTACCCATAGTTTTATTCGTATTACAGATTTGCCTTGCTCAAGAACTTTTTTCTTTAAGTGGAGATCACAAACATCTTCTTATTTGTGCTTTATGGATCACATCAATATTTGTTCTTATTGGTATTATAGCTCTGATTTATCGTAGTAGCTGTTGTCATGGGTATACACTTGGTATACTTTACCTTACGGGTTTTTTAGTAGTTGGTTTTTTCGGTTATGCTTTCCTCGCCGAAAACGAACGTCATTGGCCATCCGGTAGAAACAACTTCGGCATGGACAGTCAAAGATTTCAAATGACTGGTAGTGAAGCTCTGGTTTAATATGAGCTGCTTTAACCTATAGCTTTTTATGCTGTTAGTAAAATGTGCATTTTATTTCTATGTTGACTACAAATATTATTCTATTAAATATATCCCTTTTTTTATTTCTTTTTTCTTGTATTTGATGGATGATAATCTTCTTTTATTAATAAAATACCGAAATATTTCGGAGAAAATGAGCAGTTATAGAGTATATAGTTAGCGAATTTTCGTTAGAAGAACGAAATTCGGGGATAGGTTTATTCAGATAAAGAGTTTTTTCGAGTGTATCAATTTCGATGACTAGATTATATTTTTTATTTCAGAATTCTATGAAATTGCCAAAATCGTTTTTAATACCACCACATTGTCTTCCATTTATTTAAAGGATTATACTGTTAATTCAAGTTACTATACGTTTCGTTAATGTTTCCACGTTAAAATATTCACTTTAGTTGGTATGTCATTTATAAACTTGAGTAGAAATTAATGATTAATCTGTATATTCAAAAATGAAAAACGTGGGTTTTTAGTCATTTTCAATCAAATTAGTGCGGGTGTGGGTGTGAGCTTAGAGAAGAGACATCCACACCCACACTGTCAAAATTCTATGATCTTATTGATTTTGTAAACAGTGTCAATCTTCATAGTATTGACTCTGAAGATATTTTTGAGTAGATGAACTCTTTTAAATAGAAGTTTATATAGCATTGGCGTGACTCTTGTGACAATAACTGTATGTTAGAATGGTTTCTCACACTTTGAATATATTTCAGATTTGTTCTAATATCGTTCTGATTCATTACTCTTTATACAAAATTATTCACAACAACATATTAAGATGCGAATACACTTTGGTTTGGATATTAATCGTGAAATGCATGCTGCTGGCTATGCTATGGCATTAGTAATGTATATTATTTCGCACTACGATACTTTATATAATCTAAAGACATCTCATGAATCAGTTCTCAAGTTACGGATGCCAAATGTAACATCAAATGGAACAGATTTATATTGTGGCATACCTTATGATGATTGCCGTTGCTCTGTTGTATCAGTGAAATACTGCCTCACTGATACGCAGCTTAAGCTCAGTCGCATCGTACCCATAGTTTTATTCGTAGTACAGATTTATCTTGCTCATGAACTTTTTACGTTAAGTGGAGATCACAAACATCTTCTTATTTGTGCTTTATGGATTACTTCAATGTTTGTTCTCATTGGTATTATAGCTCTGATTTATCGTAGCAGCTGTTATCATGGGCATACACTTAGTATACTTGCTGGCACGGGTTATTTACTATTTACTTCTTTTGTTTTTGCTCTGAACTCTCACAAGTCAGCATCATCTGTCATTCAAAGCAACAACTTCATCACGAACGTTCAAAGATACCAAATGACTGATAGTGAAGCCCTGGTTTAATATGAGCTGCTTTAACCTATAGCTTTTTATAATGTTAATAAAATGTGTATTCTACCAAATAAATCCCTTTTTTGTTTCTTTTTTCATGTATTTGATGGATTGTAATCTTCTGGTATTAATAAAATACTACAAATATTTTGGAGAAAACGAGCAGTTATAGAGTATACAATTAGCAAATTTTCGTTAGAAGAATGGAATTCGGGAATAGGGTTTATTTAGATAAAGATTTTTTTCCAGTGTATAAAAGAATTTTACTTTTTGCTTAAAGAAATTTCATTTTTTGAGGATGTAGGTGTAGTTGTGTGTGCGGATATTATTCTTATCCATCCACACCCACACCCAAGAGCGAAAGGATTAAACGAATAAAACAAAACGTTAAAAATATTAATACTTTGATTGATAATGATTCTATAAGTTAGAAAAGATCAAAAATTGCTAAAGATTTATGCGACATAGATCTTATTATAAAGTACGAAGATTTTATATTTTGTTTTTGTGTTATAGGCTCTACTCTAATGAATTAAACATGATTAATCAAATAAGAAAAAGATATATTCAAATGCACTGAATAATATTGTTCATTAGTGCTTGTCTATGATAATTTTTACAAGTTTATGATTAGAATAACAATTAATGTTGACAAGCAGTTGTTACATAAACAGAACCGAAAAAAAATGAATTCTTGAATGAGGATTATCCTTAATACGACATTTCACATGATACTAACGATATTCAACATTCTTTTCAATGCTTTAATTATTATAAAAATACTATTAAACTTAATCCTAACAAACGTACTTGTTATAATAAATCTTTCATCACTTATGTACTCTATGAACTGTATTATTATTTGTGTATGATTGATTTATGTCACATCTCGCATATACAAAGCAATAATTCATTGATACTACTCAAAAGAATTTCATATTTTCTTTAAACCAAAACAAAGGATTTGTAGTATAATCGTAAATGAGAATATCTTGAAGATTAATATTATAGATTGTCACGAGACAAATGGTCAGATATTATTTTACTTTCTATTTTTATAGATCGTGCTCGAAATGCTACATATCTTCTTTATTCAACTTGTCAATTTAATCACATATGTTATTTAATAGAAAACATAGAGTAGGCAAAGCATTCTTTTGCACTTATCATCCAGAAAAACAAACAATCATGATGAATACAATAATAAACAAAAATACGAATGTTAACAAATCAAATGATCAACTTTTTTTAAAAACATTAACCAGTATGTGGACTCTAACGAATGTAACATTATCAATAATTATTTCAATATCTGTTATTATTTATGTAATTATTATCTATATTTCAAAGAAGAATTCGAAAAAATCATTTCATGTATCATTAGTTCTAACATGTAATACAAGTATAACTATAATTGGTTCATGTATATCACTTATTTTAATGACATTATCAAGTATTGGTGGTGATCGTAATATAACTTCATTAAAATCAATTATTTTTTGGGGTTGTCATATTCGTGGTTATCTTGCTATTGTTTTTGTTATTTCAATTTATTTATCTTATATATTACAAGCTGCTTATAGACTTTTTCGTATTGTATATCATAAATATAAATATCTTCGAACAATGTCAACTTTCATATATTATATATTAATTCAATGGATTTTATCATTTGTATTTGTATTACCAATCTTATTTTTAAATAAAAATTCATCATCATACATTATTTATTTATCAGAAGATTTTAATTGTGCAGTATCATTTACTAATATACGTGGTATTATATTTTTAACATTAGCTGTATATATTTTACCATTATGTTGTGTAAGTTTAATTTATTTTTGGATTATATATGATATACGACGTAAAAGAAAACAATCAACTGTTACATCAAAACTTCGCCGTCAAAATAAACGTGATAGAAGTGTTATCAAAAGAATTTGTACAGTTATGATTGTTTTATGGACATTAGGTGCTCCAATAAGTTTATTTTTAATTACATTTATTACTACTGGTTATTTACATTGGATAGCTTATCGTATATGTTCACTATTTATGTCTATATCTTTTCTATTTATTAGTTTATCATCACTTTATGTTACACCACAGATATATAAGAAAATACGAATTTTATTCGGTTGTGTTAAATATCATAAAAGACATCAGCGAGTAACTTATTCAATCAATATTAATATTGAAAGAGAAAGAAGAATTGAAAGTATTCTTCTTGAATATACTTCGTTCACTGATCCAATTATATTTAATTGAAATAAAAACAATTGTATATCATTTCAATTTATTCAAGCATACAATATAAACGTTGTCTTTTGTCAGTATTGATGTTGTATTTCGTTTTAAACTAGATAAAATCAAATAAATTGCTTAACTCAACATCATTGTATGAAATTGTTATTTTAAAGTAGAGAAAAATAATCTGGTTCTTTATTTACATTTCTTGTTTAACGTGCAATGTAAACTTGAAAGTTTTTTTGAAGAACAAAATTTTCACTTTAATGCACATGGCTATTGTGAAATTATTTTTAAATTATATATACGACGATGAATTCATGGACGAAAGAAGTGATTGATCCATCTCGAAAACGATTTCGATTTCGATACATTAAAATGATTATTATTATTTTCGTTGGTTTTATTTTTTACTGTACAGTTATATACACATTAATCAGATTCATCGTTGATCCTTATAAACCTGTTCGATCTGATTTAATAATATCAACAACAGCTAAGCTTTAAATAAATTTATTTATTTTCTTTAAATATCACAGTAAATCAATTGTTTCTTTTTAAAATAAGAAAAGTTACTGTTTTTCCTTGTCGTCCACCAAACATCATTGTTGGTGTATCAACCTCACGTTCTAATGAAAATTCTATAAATACAAAAAGAAATTTATTATATGAAAAAACAAATGATAATGAATATATACTCGGTTGGAAAAATTCTAATAATTCACTTCGTGTCCAATTACATGAAACAATAAATAAGAGATTTTTTATATGTCGATAAACAGTATCGATATAAGCATCACGTTTGGCTTTTCGTTGATCAGGTGCACATAGAAGAATAGCATCTAATGTTCCTTTATCAATTCCAATATCGTAATGATCAAGTAATGATGATGTATCTGATGAAGTCATATCAATCACTTGAAATTTTACATTTGATCCAATTTGCTTACGAGCTAAATCAATTGAATTTTCTGAATAATCAATTCCAGTTAAATGAGTATAGCCACGAGCTAATAAACGTTGAATAACATGACCATTGCCTATTTAAATATTTATTTTATATGCAAAAAAAAAGAAGACATGAATGTTTTTTTAACCTGTTCCAATATCTAAGATAGTTGTGTTTTCTTTATCAGTTACTAATTGACATACATTATCGACAAGTTTACTTAAAATACTTTTACCAAACCTAAAAAAATTTGGTAAGAAAAATTTTGATAAAATTTAATTTTATTATACCAAATTTCTCCTTCATCACCAAACTCATTGAAATTATTTAATTCACCTTCATATAATGTATCCCAACTAAACAAATATATTACAAAATTAATAACTATTTATCGTAGCACATGTTATTTCGTTCTTCGAGATCCCCAAAAATTACATATAAGTACATTACTCACTATTCTTTCGTTCCAATAACCGATTCATCGGCCTCGTCGTCACTTGACATTAAATAATTTTTAATCTTCAATAAAAAAAAACGAACAATAGAAACACAACTATATAGTACTAAAAAATTCATATATATTTCTAAACAATAAACATGTTTATTCCCATTTTTTATACCACGCTACACGATCTAATAAATCACGTTTTAAATAAATATGTTTAGGTATTTCTTCTTCGCGTCGTTTCAATGCCAATACTTTTTCTTCATGTTCTTTACGTATTGGATCATTTTCATAAAGATTGTCTTCTGCCTAGAAAGAAAATTTTTATTAATTAAAATAATTTTTTTTTATTTTTTATATCTTACTTCAGTAAGATATGGTCGACTAAGATGAGCCATATTTTCTAATTCAATTTCAATTCGTTGTTTCATATCCTGTTTTTCACCTTGAGTTAATGAACGTCGAACACGATGTTTCCTTTGAAAGATAATTATATACGATAAATTTCCTTTAAAAAATAATATCCTACCCAATCAATATATTTCCTGGAATACGTCGAGTTGGTATATAATTACTGAATCGAAATTGTGAAACTTGTTTAAGTAAAATAATTGATAGTTTCATCTTTAAAGATAAAATAAAAATTAATTTTTTTTCGTTCGTTTTTTATTTCAAATAGTGATTCTCGAGTGTGTGGGTTTTTTTTTCATTTCAAAATAAAAAAAATAAAATACAATTAATCGTTTTTCGATGTGACATCAATATTATCAGTCTGTTCTTTCTCTTGTCGATATCCAAATTGATGAAACGATCGTGATCGTCGATGATAATTTGTTGATAAAAATGTTTTTAAACTTTGATATTTTTGTCGTAATGTTGATGGAGGAGTTTTTTCACGTAATTTATCACGTAAAACACTTAATGTTGTTAATATATTTCCCAGAAAAAGAAGGAAGAATATGATCGCTAATACCATCACTTGCCATTCATGTGTTGTTGATACATGTGCTAACTGCCATAATGTATATGCATTATATAGTTGAAATAAATAACCAACAAGAAGAAATGGTACCAAAAATGATAAACCATCTAAAATCAATTCATTTTATGTTTAATAAATTACGATAGAAATTTTTTTGCAATACTTACGAAACATCCATCGATGAAAACCTTCAATAGTTATATCCATATCATGTGTTTCACCTAAAGCTCGTAATCGATAAAGACAACCACGTTGATAATAAAACTGAAGAACCTATTAAAAAAGCAATAGATTCGTGTAATTCGAAGAAAAAATTTATTTACTTGAACAAAACTTAAAAAAAATGAAAAGACAAAGAATTGTGTACGAAACGCATGATACGATTGAGATTCTGGCCACGTTAATAAAATAGCTGTAGCAACTGTTGCTATAAAATGATGAGCTCGCCACCAGGCTAAATCATAAAAAATAAATTTAAATATATATTAACAAAAAGTAAAATTGATGAAATTTTACGATTAATATTTGATCCATTGACAATTAAAATCGATTCTCGTATTGTCAATGTACAATAATACCAAACAAGTAAAAAATGAAATAATGCATCGAATGCTCGATAACGTGATGTTAACGACCATATGACAAGTGAAGATACTAATGATATACATGTAACAATAAATTTAAATTTTTCATATTCTTGTTTATATGTCCATCTATCTGCTTTATTTAATATTGAAACATCAACACCACCAAGTATTACTTTTAAATATGGATCTTTACGTGGTAATGTATCTGATACTCGTGATAAATATAATTCATTTGTATTAATTTGTTCAGATATGACATTAAGACGTTGAAGTGTAGTTAAGTTATTTACAATTTTATCCAATGATGGCGAAGAATTGATTGTGGGTAATGGATGTGTTGAATCTTGAGAAGAATTTTTTGGTTCAAGATTTGTTGTTGATTTTGAAGTTTTTACATTTAATACATTTGAATTATTCTTTTTTGTTGCTTCTTCTTAATATTAGAAAAAAGAATTTCTAATGCAAAACAATTTAAATATATATTACCTTTCTTAGCATATACTTTTTTCAATTGATTGACATCTTTTTTTAATTGATCAAGTTTTTTCTTATATTTATCAAATTCTAGACGATATTTCGTTTTTAATGATTCAACATCGTCTAATCTTCGCACATATTCTTTATGTTTAGGTTCGATTACACGTAATTGAGTATCGAATTCTAACCAATCGTCATATAATTGATTGAGTTCTTTATCATCAAATGTGTCAACGTTAGTTGTTGTTGTTGCTGGTGGTGATGATGATGATGGAAGTGGGTTATCAGTTGAATCGGAAGATAATAATCTTATTTGATTCTCTTCATCATCTTCGTCAGAATGAACAACATCAAAATGTCTTGTTGTTGGTCGATGATTTTTTTCATCGTCACTAATAAATACCGTATCACTTGTCATATTTTTTGTTCAATTTACATCTAAAAACTATGCATACAAAAATAGTTTGAATTTATTGATATGTAAATAAACAAAACATCCATTAGAGAAATTCCCTGGAGGAAAATGATCAAAGATATAATAAGAAAAGAGAATTTTCTATAGTATCCGACACATCTTTCTATAATCATGTTATCGTGTTTTTGTTCTTTTATTAATAAAAACATATATATGTCTTTAATGTCTAAATTTAGCTTTTTCTACTCGTTAATAGTGAACTATTTCTATAAATCGAAAATAAAAATCAAGACTTAAACATGTATATTCTTTTTATTCTTATAATAGATGTTTCAAAAATATATTTTTGATGTTATTAATAACAATAATAAAATTCTAATTTTTATTCAACCACTGGAGCAACTGTAGTACTTGCTTGTGATTGTTGTGTTTGATAATTACTCCAATTTGACTAAAATAAAATATTATATTTTTCAAAAAAGAAAATAAATTTTTGAGTATTTACATTTGTATCTCGTTTCTTTTCACTATTATGTGCTAACGTTTGTGTTCTATTGAATAGATTCTTTGTTTTTTCAATAACTGTTTGATATGGTGATAAAACTTGTGAACCCATAACAACAACGCCTTTTTGTGAATCAATTTTTGCATCTAAACTTGCATTACGAATTAAATTGACAATCCAACGTTCAGCTTCTTCAATACCCATATTTAATTTTTCTGCTAACATACTAATACACAAAAAAACGAATAATTATATTTAAAACAAAATTAAATTTTACTCAAGGGTGATACAATGATGAATACGACAAAATGTTTCGAATATAAGTAAACGAGCATTTTCCATAAATTCATCAGCACAACCAATGAGAAAAAAATCATTATTAAGTACAGCTGTACAATCACGTAATTTCTTTTGTGCTCCATCAAAATCAAAATGAACATAAAGACATTCAAGAAATTCAGTTATTGGATCACGAAATGCATATGATTCCTAAATGAAAATAAATATGAACAAAAAAAAGATTTCATTCTAAGAAATTTTCAAACCTGTTGAATAACTTTAACAAGTTCTTTTAATGTTCTTTCATTTTTTTTTCGTGGATTAATAATAACAGCTGCTGCTAAATAACGTAATAAATGTGGTGATGCTGTTTGTAATGTATTTAAATAAACATTTGTTTGATTAGCTCCTGATGTTGCTGAACCAAGAAATAATTGAACAAGATCATCACGTCCTCTTGGATGATTAAAATAAACAAATAATGACCAATGAATAAACCATGTACGTTGATGTAATAAATCTAATGGTGAGCGTGTACTATTTGTTTCAATTGCTTCTTTTAATTGATTTAAATCATCATATGCATCATCCCAACGTTGCATTAAAATTTCCGATGCCAATTTACCCCATAAACATGACATCATATTTTTATCACTACTTGGAACCTTAATATTGATTATTTAATAGAATAATAATGATAATTAAAACAAAATTGAATTAATACTTACAAGAGCACGATAGAGACCTAAATTAGTAGCTGCTCGAGAATAATCACCACAATCATAAACATAACGAGCGAAATTATAAAGAGCATCAACCATATTTCGTTCAATCTAAGAAAGATTATGATGATGGACAAATATCTCTTTATTCAATACTCACATCGAAATTCTTTTGTAAAAAGTTTAATGCAAGCATTGAATCACTATTTCTAAAATAAAATAATTTATAGAAAAAATCTAATACAAAAAAAACAAATTTACCGTTGATGTTCAATTAAACGTGCTGCATCTTCAGTAACAACAGCGTCAAGTAATGGTTGAACAGCTTGTGAGAGTTCAGTAAAACGAGATACAATTTCTTCACGTTTTTCAATTAATTCTATAAGAAAAAAAAATTGAATTTGATTATATTAAATAATTATTTGAATAAAATAAAAACCTTTTGGTTCCTCTCCTTCAGGATTAAGTTTATTGTGAATATCAAGTTGAAAATCAACCATAGTTGTATTTTGTAACAGTTCATATTTAGCACGAAGAATTTCCTTTTCATCAAAGATCTAAAAATAAAAATTAATTGATAGAAGAAACGTTCAATTGATCAATTTATATTACGTTTCGTTCAGTTAAAAACTCTAATAATGGAAAAACGAGATGACGATCGAAATATCGACCCAATTTTGCTGTTAAATCGTATTCAGCCATCTAAAAATTAAATAGACAAAATTAGATAAAGGATCTAGATGAATGCCAAATGGAAATGGATTATAGAAATATATATTTCTTTCATTAGTTCTTTTACGGAATATGATGAATGGTCAGATCTTTGATCCAATTAATTAAACGAACAAATGAATATTATAAAAGTAATAGAATACATGAATAAAAGAAAATTATTCGAATGTTTATTTATCAAAAATTAGAATTCAATAGGATATTTTTATTGTTTTATGTTCAATTTGTAGATTAGTTTTGAGCGACATCTACAATTGTAGAAATATTATAGCAAAATAAGACATTTCAACGAAATTGACAATTGTCTAATATAGTTTTATTAATTATCGATTCAAAATTTAATGCTAAAAGTTCTTATGCAACGATTAATTTATTGTAGACATTTAAATGCGTTTTTAAAAAAAAGTTGTAGTCAATCAAAATGTAACGAGAAGTTTATTGTTTTTAGGATTTAAGTATTTATCAAACTGGATTTATTAACTATATCAATATTTCAGTAAATATGTATATATACATCGAATTTTACGAATATTGTAGCATATCAATACTGGAGGTAAGTATACATATATAGCGAAATATCGTCTCAAATTTATTAAAATATCTAGAAAAAGTAAACGATTTGAACTATGCTATTATTTGCTCTTCATCATCAGTCTTTTTTTTTGTTTGTTATCGTTATTCTTATTGAGAAAGCAATGTCATATATAGAGTAATTACTATACTGCTTCTTCTTCTTTAGATACACGTATCATTCATAGTTCTTCCTAATCGACTAAATATTTAGTTAACTGAGACTGATATTCACATCAATTTCCGTCGTTCATTTGATAGATTAAGTAGTTTGAAATAGTGTAAACTAATTCTAAGTATAGATGTTGATGATTTCCGTATAATTACAAGGTCATCGTTTAATATCCGTTAGAATCTCAATTACACAACAGGACTCTTTATTCTAAATGTCTTTTATGAATGACAATAAGAATGAATAACGCTGAATTTTGATCATTTGCCATCTGGGAATAAAGAGTACGATTTGATAAGTAGATACTTCAAATGTTTTATTTGAAGTACTCAAATTATGTTTCTTCGATCTTATCTATCCGCTAATGTAACAATCATCAAGTATTCAGAATTTTAGACGATACTATTAATCATTTCATCTTGTCTTATATTGTAATCGATTGTGTGAAATGTTAAGGTAAAGCCGAAAAAAAATCTAATTTCTCATATATAATATATTCGAAATACTATTATCAAGAAAAATCTTGAATAAAAAGAAAAACATCTCGTGATTGAATAACCTTCAATCATATGATACAATCTTTTTTTCTTTCTTTAGTATAATTAATAAAAATCGATTAAGCGATTATTTAATATCGAAAATTATTTTTATTTTTAAATAAAATATCCATAAAAATTTGTCAATACAGTACTTATTATGTAATATTCCATTATTGAAAAATATTTTATATAAACATGATGCCTCATAAATTATTTCTTTCCCCAATTATTGTAATTCAAGCTTTTGTTTTATTCAGTTCCACTAATGGATAGATATTACATTTCTCAACATCAGTTCAAAATTGTTGATCATCACTCATAAATCAATTTGAATTTTTATAAAATATTTATTTATCCTCCAAGGTCATAAAAAATATATTTCTTTTTTTTGATTTTATTAATAGTCGATTCATAGGCAACAGCTTTATTATTCAATAGATTGTATTGATTGTGAGTATAGCACGTCTCTGGAACTATAATTTTTATTTATTTTATTATCTTAATTTTTGTATCAAATTATATAATCATATCTTTCAAAGCAATTTGATTTTCATAAAAATAGATTATCTAAAGTAGTCCAATAACTCAATTAGTTATAAAATATAATATAAATAGTCTATGACCTTTTGACGGAAGTTCAATAGATCATTGAAATAAGAAATATTGACAATTGATGATGAGGTTAGCCTATTTTTTTTTGTTTTATTGTCACTAATGAAATGACAAATCATGCCTTTTATTTATTCAAGAATATGTAATAATAATTCATCATTAGTATCGATTAATTATTATTCCAAACACGTCCATTCTCTATTTCATATCTATTTCCATTACATCAATGATCCTTGCTGCTTCTTCTTCTTCTTCTTTTTTTATATATCTGAAATCTAAATGAGAATGACGAATGTAATGTTTAAAACTGTGTGATTGATATACAAGCTGTATTATTTGCATGAATAGAAAGAGAGAGAGAGAGGTCTTTTCTTTTCTACAAATTATTCTTGCCTTGATTTATTTTGTAATTATTAATAACTAAAAAGATTGCCACTTGCGTGCTATTGAACTACAATACAATTTCATATTATAACTTCCTTGGTTTACTTATGTGCCCGACAGTACTATTATATTTTATATATATGCTTATGCGAGATTGGTTACTGTTGTGTCTTACTTATTATTGAAAAAAAACGGAGAAATAATTTATCAGAAGGTCCTATCCACACCCTAAAGAGCTCTTATTCTTCTTCTATCTTTATGTTCTCTTTTGATTTCTATGTACATGTACATCATGTCGAAATATCATCAAAAAATGCAACTACTATAAATTAGACTCGTTTGATTAGTGTGTGCGTGCGTTACAGACAAGAGAAGTTGAGTCGTACGTCACTTTCTCTTTCTTCTCTTTCTCTTTTTCTCCATTATATTGACACTGGTAAAAGAGAGTCAAAAAAAGAAGACGACGAAGAAAGAGAAAACGTATTTCCGGGTAGACGCGATCGTCTTCTTTTTTTTTTTACCCACATACTACTCATCATCGTCATCACCATTGCGACTAGATGCCGAAGGGAAATGCTTTGTTTAGTTTTTAAAAAAAAAGAAAGAGAAATAGACAGAGATAGAAAGAAAAGAAATATAAAAATTAGTTATTTCGATAAGAGCATTCTATCTTAACTCAAACAACTATCATTTAGAAAAATGTTTACAGTTCCTGAAGTTGATGATGACATTGAAGTTTCGTCTTCATCGGATGTTACCGCAAAACCACTAACACCAACAGAACCACCAACAGAACCACCAATAGAATCACCATCTACACCATCCGAGCTCGTTTCGTCAACAGAAAAAGAAGAAGAACATGTTTCAATTGAAATACAAGTTCTACCTGCAACAACAGAAAAAGATTCAACAGCAACAACATCACAAGCACCTAAACAACATGTTTCTCGTTTAACTCATTTTCATCGAAGTACAACTAATGGAAACGATCAAAATAATGATCGTGTGTAAGTCCTATTTTCTTTTTTCTTCTTCTTTTTTTTCATTTTTTTTTTGCCTACAAGAATAATTATGATGTTTAACCTGATGACACGTATCTACATGCATCATTACACACGTAAACAGACATAGACTCAATAGAAATTATTTGTAATTATAAACTTAGACATTACTGATGATCGTTTATGTTTTTTCATGCGAGAATAAATTAGTCCGTTAGTAAGAATCATTTCATTGTCCTGGGAATATGGGTTAAATGTCATGAATCGTAATAAGACGACAGAACTTTTCTTTTACTAACTGTCACACAAATATAATGAACCAGTTTGTCATTTATATAGTTCATGTCTGTTATTCTCATTTATAAACTGTAAAGGTAAATGTGTCAAGAAATAACTAAACTACTGTTCCATTTATATGATAGCCAGATTGTTTAGATGTCTCAATTTCTCTTCATTTATTAATATATGACGTTTAGAAACAGTTGTTCGTTATTCTGTGACATTCAATAAAAATTGTATACTAATGAGAATAAGTGATTTTATTTAGAAATAGAGTTAAAACAGGTATCTTTTCATTGGCATTTATATCGAAATACAGTGATTAGTTGTTATATATATATCTATCTATGTGTTAATCTTGTTCATTATACCATATGTTTCTAACCGAAGTATTTAGCCTAAAGACGATTTTCTTTAAAGGGAATATATATAAGCATATTATAACACTGCAATGAGCGACAAGCAAAAATGATTCAGGGCAAACAGATAGAATGTATAAGAGCTATCTTCATGGAATGTAATATACAGACAGACAGATTGTATTAATATTTTACATTTATATATATAATCGTCCGATTTTATATGTAATACAGAATAGTTTTCATACCAACTAGTTTAGTGGTTTGTCTTATAAAAGAAAAAAAAATAATAATCAATTGTATCTTTTTTTGATATCCTTATATGTTATATTTTGTAATTTATTGACAGGTAAGAGAAATAGAAATGTTAATGTATGTATAATATGTAATTATTCCATATGTGTTTATTTGAAAATCATAGATATGCCTATAAGCTCACATCTGCGATGATTATAGCACTCTCAATGATCAATTTTTCTATCATCATTGCACAAAGAAGAGAATAATATAACAAATTATACTGACACATATTGAATTACATAGAAAGAAAAAGAAAAAAAAAGAGAAATGAATATTATATGATTGACAATGAAAATTGAACTTATATTAACATCTTTCAATGAGTTCGATATCAAGGAGATATACATCTACTACTATATCATAAAAAAAAATATCTTTATTGTACATTTTTGAAAATTCATTAAGGATTATTTAATATTAATAGATTCTAAATAATAAATTCTATAGCATTTCATAGAAAGAAATAATGTTTAACAGATTTTTCAGAATAAGTTATTTATCTATGCATACAACCTTGATGATCGTCATAATTCACAAGTCGACAGCGTTATACATATCTTTATATGTATACATATAACCTTGGCATTCCATCAGACACTAAGATGATAGACATGAGAAAAAGGACATCACACTATTACTCTAATTACAATTCGCTATCAATGTATCATACAGTCGCTTTTTTTATGATGTGCCATTTTGACTTTACCTTGTATATCACAACAGTTAGCATTTTTTGTTTGAATTCTTTCGAATCATTAGTTAATAATGCTGATTATTAGTCGATTAATGATATAAATTTTTTATTTTTCAATGAATACGATCATCCAGATTTTTTCTTTCATATTTTTCATCGACGATATTACTACTATTGTTTTCATTAGTGATTAAAACAAAGAAAAAAAGAAGAGAGATAAGAAACAGTAGGTTCCCATGATTGAGACACACTGTTTTTTTTGTCTTGTTTATGAGTATTAACAAGAAAAATGAAGAAAAACCCAAGGCCTATCAACAGTTGTTTGATTAATATACAATAAAAAAAAATGTCTAGAGAATATAAACAAATAGGTAACATTATAGACAACAAATTCCTGTTGAGAGAAATCTTGTCAATGTGTTGACTGAATAATTAAACTTGTATATATCTCAATTCATATCAAACTGATTGAATGATACCTTGGCAAAGGTTATTCTCATTTGAGTAGGCAGATTAAACTAACATAATTCTCAACAGTGGTACTCAGTATGTCTTTTGAGTTAGAGAAGGAAAGGACATGAATAATGATCATAAATATGTTCTTATCTTTTATTTGATGCTTCAGCATCATCCTACATATGAAAAGAAAAAAAAATAGACATGTAATTTTAATTTCTTTTTTTTTTTGTTCTCTTTCTCTTTCGTATTCTTACTATAATACATATTTACATGATCATACAAAAATCTAAAACAAAGCTTTGTAAGAAAAACGTAGGCTAAGAGAGCATGAAATATAGTCTGTATATAATATTTGAATCAGTAGAGAAAGGAGAGAGAGAGAGAGAAAAAAAAAGAGGAGGAGAAGAAGAAAAAAAGTCGTTGATACTTGCCTTTACCACATTAATATATTTATTTGTGCAATCCATACCACATACGAATCATGCCAGCATCATCGAAAACTACGATAAAAGGAGGAATAACAAAAACCAAAGAACAATCACCTAAAAAGAAGAAAATAAACAATAATAAACAAATTAATTCCGCAAATCTTAAAAATTCTTCTGCTTCATCTTCTAGTACATCGCAACAACAACAACATCATCATTCAGCTCCACCAACACATAATCAACAATCTAAAATAAGTTTAGATGCTATAAATGAAAATGGAGAATATTTATTAACAAATGGACAACATCAACAACAACAGCAGCAGCAACAACAGCAACAACAACAAAATCCATTAAATGCTCGTTTTCCTCGTTCAAGTACAGTTCCATATCCAGCTTATGCAACAGTAAGAAGAACTACAGGAAATTATAATCCACCACCGTATTATTATTATACTGATAATCCAACACTTATTCATGGAGCTGTTTCACCAGCATATTTAAATACTCGACAACCATTTTCAATAATTAATACTAATTTTCAACCAATTTCACCACATCATCAACAATACAGTACACGACCTGTTGATATTCTTAAACCAACATTTTTAATTGTACCTAAAGCAACTGAACAACGATTAATTGCTCAATTATCAGCATCAAATTCACCAATATTAACTACGAATAATAAAACAAAATCAACAACAAAAATATCACAAAAATCAGTTGAACAATCACCACCACCAACTATTCGTAATGCTGAAATACAAACAAATAATAATTCACCAACAAAACCAATAATGGATGTTGGACATCAACATATTGGTCTTCTTGCTACACCAAATCCATCACCATATGTTCATTTTGCAAGTATACCTCGTCCAGCACAATCATCAGAATTATCACAAGATGGTCCACCAGAAACAACAATCATGCACGAAGAACTCAATCATATGAATGATTACAATCAACCATCGCATAGTATTCGATCAATGCCAAATATAGCACTAGCACCAGGTAAGAAGAAAAAAAAGACATTTGTTTGAACATCAATAAACTATATAAAAAAATCTCCACCCATTGATGTCTTATTTTCTTTTATTCGATTATCCTCATCAATATTGCATCATAGACAAGGTTCCTCATCCATTCGTCAATCATTAGCCGTATGGTTATATATGTATATCCTGTTACTTTTTTTTTCTTCTGACAGTCTTCCTATAAACATTCTTCTTTCTTTTATGACCTAATCATTAGTAAAGAATCTTTTTTCTTTCCCCGTTCTTTTTACAGTCTCGCCTCATCACTTATATGGTTCACCGTCTTTACGTCATTACCATCTCACACAACAACCAACTGATGAACAACAAATATTAAGTAGTACTGAATCAACGGGTATTCGATCCGCAACAGTACCTCAAATGTCTCGAACAACAGATGGACGAACTCGTATTGAAGTTGGCGAAACCGATGAATCAAGTTTAGCATCATTTGATTTAGCACATACGGATATGATTGATATGCCAGGTTCATGGAGATATCAATCTGTTCCTATACGAACAGTCGCACGACGATATCGTGCACCTTTACCACAAGCATTTTATGATTCACAACAATATGTTAGTGATTCGGAACAAGTTATTCATTCATCAAGTTATCGTCAACCACAATTATTTGGTTCAATACCAACAATTAATCGGTAAATTAATTTGTTTCTAATTAAATATATATACTTAATTTTAAATTAGACCATTTGATTCAATGCGAAGTCTACAACCAATACAAATGGCTCCATCAATTCGTTTAAGTGATAAAGATATATTAAAAATTGCAGCATTCTATAAAAGTATGGGTACACTTGTTTATGTTGCTCAAAGTATAGCAACATTATATACATCTGATTTTGATTCTATGGCTAATTTAAAAGATTGGAAAAAACTTTATACAGGTGTACCAATTTGGTTATTTAATACTGGCATGAATCCAAAGCGGTATATTTAAATAGAAAAAAAGATAAATAATTTACAATAGAATACTTTTCTTTTCTTATTTTAGAGCTCGTTGTATACGTTTAGTACTTTCTGAACTTGGTTCAAGTTTCACACTCTGGGATACAATTGTAAATGGTGCATCGGATGTACGTCTACCAAAATCACGTCATATTACATTAAAATCTTTAGAAACAGGTGCAATACTTGCATTAAAATTTGATGATACAAATGCAACAGATGAATTTCATCAATATTTTGTTAAATTATCATGTGATCCACGTAATGCAGATTTATTTGATATATTTAATACGAAACGACGTCGTCCTGTTTTTATTCTACGTAAAAAGAAAATAAAAAAATCTGCTATATCAAAACCATCACATTTCAATCATATAACGAAAGTTGATGAACATGATAGAGAATCATTATATACATTTTCGGTGCTTGTTGATGATGGAGTTACAATGAATTAAAGAAGAAAAAAAAAGAGAAACTGTTCAGTTCTTTTTATTACAGTATTTATATACATATATATTTGTATGTGTGTGTGTGTGTTCTGCTTTTATACTTGTATTGTAATGTTTATCGTTCTGTTTAATATCAGTGGGGCTTTTTTTTTATAATATAATTCATAAGTAAATATTTATCGAAAAAATAACGAAGGAAATTATTATGTTGAAGTGTTTGATAGAAAATAAGATTATATGAATAAAATTCTATAGAGAAAAATATAAAAGAATTATCCGAGTTAATTTGAATAAGTAATAATTCTATTTTGCAGCCAATTGAGAATTGAATTATAATAACAAAAGAAAAATAATATAAAGTGACAGATAGAATAAAACAGAAAGAAAGAAAACGGAAAGAATCAATATTTCCTTTAATTGAGAAGTTTTTATTGTAAATTAGTGACACATATTTCCAATAGTGTTATATAAGCGTCAATTGAACTAAATGCTTCAATGATACTTCAAATAAAAATATAAATACAATCAAACAAAGAAATATCAATTCTATTGTGTTATATATTTTTTAACTTATTGAAAAACAATGATATTTCGTATTTTGTTTTTTTTCCTTATATATATTTGCATATTGATTATGTCTCGTATTCGGATCATTGCTTCAAAATGATATCAATGAATTAACGTAAAAAATAAAGTTTCTATTTGAATATAGCTCTATCATAGCACCTTTTCAATTCAACACTACGCTAGAGTTCGATTAGAAAATATCAAATGCTAAATCTATAGTTTTAATATAAAATTCTCTTTTCTCATATATATATATATTTGATTATTAATTAGGTATCATCTGATCCAAAAAAAAAGAAGTAAATCCTATTCAATGAACGAAGGAGAGCTTTATTGTGAATATGACCTCGGATATCCTGCTTCGTTAAAAAAAATACACAGGATTAATTTTGATTACTCATTAATTATGCATTGAAAGAACTTTATCAAACAATGCTTCTTTGTCATTTGGGTTAAAAAGAATTCATTCGTTTTCTTATTCGACTATTACATAGATAAGAATACATTTTTGCTGCATAATATGTTGTTTTAAGTATTCATATTATCTTATGTGAGAAAATAATTGCATTTCATAGCATTGCATACTAGATAAGGCGTCTATAAATAAATTCTCGAAAACGATTTTGAAATGTTTGAGTAATTCGTATATATTGAAGAATGCAAAAGCTTAATCATATATCCTAAATCGCTCAATTGTTTGCCTTTCTTCAGGTTAAAAAACTGATACCTATTTTTTAGAATAGTTTAATAGATGAATTCTATGTGATCGTTTCTTTTTGTTATTAGAATATATATATGTATTAAAATAATTCAAATTAAATAGTTCTCTACGAATTCTTCGTACTAAAAATTAAAAAATGAATATTATATTTCGAATAATCTACTGAAGAAAAAAGAAAATGATATATGTATATATATATTAAACTAGATTTTAGTAGATCGTTCTCTACTACTACTTCGTTCATTGTTTATAGTAGGAGTAAGTGTTTGATAGTCATTCGAATTTAAATTTAATTTTTGTTGCATATCAACTATTTGTTGTTTCATATCACGTATCTAAAAAAGACAACAAAAACAATAAGAAAATGTTGTATTGAAATTTCTTTGTATACTTGATCATCTTTCTGTTGAATTAATTTATATTTAACTTCAATATTTTCATATGGATCATCTCTATATAAATATTCGAAAATTATTTTAAAGAAAAAATCTAATTAAATTTACTCATAAATATCACTGTAATTTTTTCTTCCAAATAATTGTTGAGCACGATAACTTTCATAATGAACATCACTTGTAACATCTTTTAAATCTTGAAGATGTGTTCTTAAATTAAAATTTTTATATATGAAGAGAAAAAGAAACACTCAATTTTTACTTGCATAACATTTCACGTAGATGAGCTAAATCACTATATTTTGAATCTTCAACATCAACTATACCCCATGGATAAGCTCGACCACGAACTTTACGTCCATTTGATTCAAGTGTTATATTACTACCCATAATAGCAAATGGAATTGATTCCTAACATTTTGTTGTTGATAAAAAATTTAAAAAAATATTATATAAAAATTATTACTCTTAATGTTTTATCAAGTGATTGAGAATCTTCATCTTGTTCCGAATCTCCTTCAGGAAAATCATATAATTGCACACCATGTTTATCAATATCACTCAATAATTGTTTTTTCAATGCTGTTAATTCACTTTTAAGTAATGTATCAGCTTTAGCAATAACAGGTATAACATTAACTTTATGTTGAAGATGATGTAGAAAATCTCGATCAATAGGTCGAAGACTTTTTATTTTCAAAAAAATAAAGAAATTATTGAGTATATATATACATATGTATTAATTTTACCCACGAATACTTGGTGGTAGAAAATATAGACAACAATGAACACGTTGATCTTGAACATATTTACGTTCAATACCAAAACTTGTTTCCGCTTGATAATATTTAAGAAATTGTTGATCAATAAAATCGAGTATTGGTTTCCAACTTAAAAAATATTCAAAAGAAAAAGATAATAAGAAAATAAAAAATAAATCAAACCATTCAGTAGAATTCATTCCATCACCAAAACCTGGTGTATCAACAACAGTTAAACGTAATTTAACACCTTTTTCTTCTAATTCAACTGTACGAGTTTCGATTTCAACTGTTTTCGGTGGATGAACTAAAAATTGAAAAAATTTTCTTTTGTTTTTTTTATCTCTTTAAATTTATTTTACGTCGAGCTGTTGGTGGTCGATCAGCATAAAGTTCTGTCATGAATAAAGTATTAATAAATGTTGATTTACCAAGACCATGTTCACCTTTTATCAATCAATATTATTTATATTTAAAGAATAAAATATTTCAATACATACCAACAACCATAAGTGTAAATTCAAAACCTCGTTTAAGTGTTTTTCGATGTATTTGATCAGGTAATGTCGAAAATCCAATTGTTTCCTGGAATGTTAATGGTTTTGGTGATAATAATGACTCAATTGATGCTCTACTAAGACGTGCGTATGGTGCATCGCGTGTAGCTGTACTAGTAGTACTCGTTTGTTTTCTCAATATATTTGCAAAAGGATTAGAAGTTATACTAGTCGAAGGTGTTGATATGGAAGAAAAACTCATTTTTTTTGTTAATGTGTATGTATGAAAAGATTTATCTCTTTTTTGAATGTTGATTTGTGGAAATGTCGAGGCCTTAATAACCTTCACCACACTTTAGTGATAAGGCAAATATAAAAAAAAAAGGAGAAGAGGAAAAGAATTAAAATACGCACATTACATGTTGATTTGAATTCGATACTTTTTCGTCGACGACCATTACTATTATTTGTTGTTTTACATTCAGTAGAATTTGTTGTCATGTTTTGTATATGAAAATTAAATATTGTACTGATTTTTATTTAAGAAATAATATCAATATGAATAAGAAAAAGAACGAATGTTGTTCAAATGATTATATCATTTGTTGAACCAACTGTTGTATAGAGTAATACAATTCGAACAGGAGAAATAAAAAAAAAGGTGTTAGGTAGTAAGAACATACGTGTATAGTAGGGATTTTATTACCACATCATCTTCGAAAGGTTAATGTTGAATACAATTATGAGAGTAAAAGAAAATATTACCAATCATATCGATCGATATACAAAGCAACAAAATACTCGAACAATATATATATATATGAGAGCAATTAATTTATTCTCTCATAGAGATATTATACAGTGTAAAGAATTAATCCATTAATCTTTTATTATATAAGAAAAACTATTTCTAATCTTTGTTATTATATGTTGAATATTTGAATTGAAAAAGATTTTTAACAGGTAATTTGTTTGAGTATTATAGTATGTTTCTTTGTAAGAATTATTCAATAGAATAGTTTGTAATTGATATGGTCTTTCAATCTCTACGTATTCTTATCTACATTGACCTATTATTATTGCAATATGAAGTACAACATTTATATACTTCACCAAGAGTATTTCTCTTTTTTTTTAATGTAAATGACATAGATTACTCTCACTCACGCCCTCAAATTCATTCTTTACTTGACACACATGACAGACACTTGCAAAACAAAAAGCAATATGATTTTCATTGACAATAGTATGTTAGAATAATAGAAAGATGATTGTACTTTGTTCTTGAGTGCATCAAAAATTTATATGATAAATTTTATTCCTATAAGATTCATTGACGTTACTAAATCTTTTCCGGCTGCCTACTCAAAAAATGCCGTACTCCCCTACGGTAAAATGTTGCCCTTTGGCAACACTCGATCGGAAACGTTTAAGCTTATTTTAAAATCTAAACGAATGAAAAATTCTTAACAAGACACTCCTTTAGAACATTGAATTTCTAATAAAAGAAATATTACATAGAATATACAGAATTTATTAACAATGATTAGATTTCATTTTCAATATTATGTCATTACTTCTTAAATCAATACCTTCAGAATCGTATATTTCTCAGTTCACAAAAATATAGAAGTACCTTGGTAGATAAACAGTCTTAATTGTGACTCTTCAATTTATGTTCTTAATCTGTTTCTGATACGAGAAAAAAAAGCGCTTGTAGTTTTAAATTATAACTAACACCTCTATTTTATATATTACTATACACACATTCATTATTTTAATCAAGAGGGAAACAGCTAATTTAAATCCGACAAAAATCAAACTTAAATCATTTTTCTTTGCTTTTTCCGCCTTGAGTAATGTGCTTCTTGAAGCATTTCAAATATTTAACAACTGAATTAATAATATTAAAAATTATATAAGCTGCTTATGGTAATATTCGATTTTTACATAGATTGTTAATTTATTCAAAAATCGAGATTTTCATTTTTGTTTGAAAAATTCATTATATTATGTCAATATCTAAAATGATTATCATCATTTGATCACCAATGAATAATTGAACAGAAACAAATATATTGATAAATGTGACATCTCTCATTCTGATATATGATTTGGGATTTAAACTAATCAATTCTCTACATTGTTTTATCTCTGTCTGCAAGCATTAATATACAATACAATGTTGCTTATTGAGTATCTGTGGGCGTCCATTGTTGTTTTGTTTTCTTCCCTATAACATCAGTGTCATTCATATATTTGGATGAGCACTCAATAATTTAGACTACATCTATTCATATAACTAGTTTAAGCTTGTCCATATTATTGTATCAAAATAAATCATCATATTCAACTTCAATATTGAATGTTAAATAATTAACTATTGTGCCACATAATAAATATTGACGATTGTTTGTAAATATTGAGAGATAATTAATAGTAAGTAGATCAATGATTTCTGATAATATTGTATATTCCACTTGTTCTAAATAATCCGGTATAATCTATTTATCTTTGTTTACATTTATACATTGTTATTGAACTTAATGTCTTTGCTGCATCTGCAATAAGTATTATTCATAGTAAATTCTCTTAAACAATCTGTTTAAATCAATAGTTTGTTCGAAATCATTTTTTTATTCCATTGATGATGAGACTTTTGAAAGAAAGAAAGAGGATTTACCCTTTTTTATCATAAAATGATAAGTACTATTTTAATCAGAAATGTGAAGACTATTGCACATATATACAATAAAGATTCGTATATGACCAGACAATTTTTTATTTTTTGTAACTTACTCGCATCCAGTATTTTTACAATCCTTGCTCACTTTAGACACAACCCTCTGTGATATGTGTGTTGAATACGCTAGTTAATGTATAAAGTGTGTATGAAGTAAATAAATGCACTTTTTTTCGATTTTGTTACTAATACACTTATCAGATCTCAACTGATACACATATAAGGTGGCCCAGAGATCCTCTGACATTTTTTCGATGAGGAGAGCTAAGAGGTTCATCATTTGAAAGAGATATTTCACTGCATAGTCCTGTCTATTATTCAAAAATATCAATTGCTTTTAAAATAACCACTCATCCGTTTGCATTCAAAAAAATAGTATTAGCCCTATAAAGATGATGTATCATGACGACATTTTGAAGTCATTTGATATTCTTCAAAGGAGCATAACATTTATCTTTTGGATGTAGAACTTCTACATATTTCGTCTAGTGTTTTTTTTAATTTCATTGATACAATTAAGATAATAAACGACTGAAGATTTTTCTCTCTTGTCATATAAGCAATTGATATTTTTGAATAATAGATAGAACTATGCAGTGAAACAGCTTCTTTCATAATGAAGAAAAACATCTATGAAATGATATAGGAATTAGTAAATATTATGCGGCATGAATACTTTATTGAAATTTAGTCAAAGTTATTTATATTTTGTTTGACTTTTGAATAATTCTTTGAGCTTTATCTGATGACAATGACCCAAATCAATAAGTATCGTATTGAGACAACTGCTATATCAAATAGACTAAAAAAAATAAATGCATCACAACTCGTATATATCAGAGTGAATAGAAGGTGTTGTCACTCTTTGACTTTTGTTGCAATATATCTGATATTCTATATATTGCTGACAATGACAGTAGAAAGAAGCAAAACTGGACGGAGGCAGTTTCTTTGGAAATCGAGAAAACAGAGAGAGTCCTAGTGTGCGTTGTTGAAAGCAGACGATATTTCCTCTCTGTTTGCACTGCCGCTGATTATCTGATTTAATCTCATGCGATTAAACTAGAGACTTTTAATCATTAAGATAGTGCAAAAATCTAAATTAAATCACTGAATATTATTATTTACATGCAGCAAAAGTACAATAATATATTTTTTTGAGATAGTTGATCTTCTCTGGATTCAATACATATCTAACTATATTAATAGATTAAACATTTTTTGTATTATCATAATATAAAAATGAAATAATAATGTCATGATCTTATTGATATTGTAAACAATGTCAACTTTCATAAGATTGATTTTAAAGATATTTCTGAGTAGATGAACACTTTTCAATAGAAATTTAGATAGCATTTGGTCGTCACTCTTGTGACAATAACTTTATGTAAGAATTGTTCCTCATACTTTGAATTTATTTCAGATTTGTTCTAAGATCGTCGTGATTCATTACTCTTTGTACAAGATTATTCACAACAACATATTAAGATGCGAATACATTACGGTTTAGATATTAATCGTGAAATGCAGACAACCTACTGCGCTATGGCATTATTCCTGTTTCTTCTTACACAGTTCGATACTTCGTATAATCTAGACAGATCTCATGAGGTAGTTTTCAATTTGCGGATGCCAAATGTGACATCAAATGAAACAAATTTATACTGCGATATACCTTATGATGATTGCCGTTGCTCTGTTGTATCAGTGAAATACTGCCTCACTGATGCGCGGCTTAAGTTCAGTCGCATCTTACCGATAATTTTATTCGTAGTACAGATTTATCTTGCTCAAGGACTTTTTTCTTTAAGTGGAGATCACAAACATCTTCTTATTTGTGCTTTATGGATTACTTCAATGTTTGTTCTCATTGGTATTATAGCTCTGATTTATCGTAGCAGCTGTTGTCATGGGTATACAATTATAATAATTTCCGGTACGGGTTTTTTAGTAATTGGTTCTTATTTTTATGCTTTCTTCGCTGAAACCGAACGTCGTTGGCCATCCCGTAGGAACAACTACATCATGAACGTTCAAAGATACCAAATGACTGATGGTGAAGCTCAGGTTTAATATGAGCTGCTTTAACCTATAGCTTTTCAGGCTGTTAATAAAATCTGTATTCTATCAAATAAATCCCTTTTTTGTTTCTTTTTTCATGTATTCGATGGATGATAATCTTCTGTTATTAATAAAATACCAAAATATTTCGGAGAAAATGAGCAGTTATAGAGTATACAATTTGCAAATTTTCGTTAGAAGAATGAAATTCGGGAATAGGGTTTATTTAGATAAAGATTTTTTTCCAGTGTATCAAATCCAATGACTAGATTATGTGTTTTCATTTACTTTAAGGATCATATTGTTAATTCAAGTTATTATACATTTCGATAATGTTTCAATATTAAAATATTCATTTTAGTTGATATGCTATTTGAAAACTTGAATAGAAATTAATGTTAATCTGTACATTCAAAAATGAAAAACGTGGGTGTTTAATAACTATCAATCAAATTAGTGCAGCTGAGTTTGTTTTTTAATAAATCAACTATTAATTGATTCGTTTTTTTCGTTTTAATTTCATTTTATTTTAACTTAAGGAAAATCTTTTTTTTTGAATAAAAATGTCTAAAAGATAAGTGTAGAATTTTTATATTTAATAATACGATTATATATTATTCACTATAGTGAAATGCACAACATCTTGTTCTAATGATGATCTTAATGATAAGATTGAAAATTCAACACTTATTATTTGAGGAAATATATTTTAAACAAACATCAGAAAAATAAAATGAAATTGTAGAGATAAAGAAAAACAAAACAATAGTTAATTTAAAAGAAGTAAAATTCAACTGCACTCATTGGGTTGATAATAATTGATTTTCTTCTGAAGCTGATTGACGACTACCGATTACTATATCGAAAACTGAATACCTAATTGTAGAAAGCGATGTTATGGTCGATGCACTTAACTAAAATTTAACGAACGTTTATTAATAAAAAATGAAAAATACCAAGATAAAACTAATTAGGACGAAAGTCAAAAAAAGTCCAAAAGAAAAAATCACCAAAAGTAATAAAACGTAACGAACGAAAAACCCTAACTTGACTGTTTGTTTAGAATTGCTCCAATATGTAATGGCCATATACAAGTATTCTAAAACAATTACATAAACACCCACACCCGCAACAACTGTTGCCCAATACGGTTTTCCAAAGCCAATAGTCGCGCTAACCATTGTAAACGTATTGAGCAACAGAAACACTGGAAACCTCTCATCTGTTACTTTGGCCTTTAGACCCTTTATTGTTGTTAAATCTTCAAAATGCAAGACCAAAACAAACGGTCCGATAAAACCAAAAGAAACCATCATTCCAACTCTAGATTTTACCACATATTTCCTATGAAATTCTATAAAAACATATCAACCAATTCGAAATACTTTATTTTATGTTAAGTCAATAAAAAAAATATCTTCCGAAAGAGCATGAAAACCTGAATATTGCCGTATAAATTTCACAGAGATATACTTGAGAGGACGAGAATGACGGATAATAATCTTATTAGAAAATTGTTTTTTTCAATTTATTTTTTAGAGATTTAGGAGTATATCCTTGTGAAATTGATACGGCATGATTCGGGTTTTCGGCTTTTTTCTAATAATATTTTTTCACTAGTTTAGCATAAAATAAAGTATTTCCTAGTAATATATGATAATTAAATTTTATTTTTTTGTATATCTTACTCGAAATTTGGATCTAGGAGATCCTCATCTCTCTCCATTGTAATTGCCACATCGTTAATTCTCGTTTCATGAGAATTTTGATTGTTTTTTTGTTGATAAGGACGTCGACTCACTTTAACTAGATATGTAATGTGAGATTATTTTTACTGTATGATTAAATGGATCATAAAATTCTAAGCTACTTATTTTACTTTTCTTTTTCCATTCAATTTTAGACGGTAACGATTCAGTAATAGGATAGGAAAGCGAAAAGAATATGTCAATGTCTCTTTTAGTCTATAGCGATTTCCTCTAGGCATAATATGTCCGTCATCAGAAACGTCCATTAAACAAACGTGAAATAACTAAAAAAAGATAATAATGTTATTATAATTCCAAATAAAGATCATTACCTTGTTCATGTACGAAAAACAAAAGTTGATTCAACGAAATTTCTCTATTATCAAATATTTAAGTAAGAAAAATTTCATAACAAAAAAATCAAAATGATTTATTTTATTTATATCTGATTGTACATTCGATAAAAGAAACATCAAATGATCTTATTTATCACTATACAGCTGCACCATTAATTGATATGATTTTTAATAGTAGTAATACAATTGTATATGTATATGGTCAAACAGGATCTGGTTCGTTAATTTATTTCTTATTATTATCTTATTATTTTTAATCTTAATTTAGATAAAACATTTACAATGGGTGTCAATTTATCATTAGCAAAAAAAGATTATGCTAATGCAATTTATGTTTGAATTGAGTTTAGTAATATTTGATTAGTATAAATATCAATGACATAAGACTAATATTGAAAAAAATGAATGTATCGTGTAATTATGAGTCTCTGTATGATGACAAAACTTTATAGAGATATCAAATAAGTGAATCAACAGAATATATCAGATAATGCTAATTTTTTTTATGGTAATTATCGTTTTTATCACTAATATATTTGGATAGTATGTTATTAATTAAAAAGAAAAGTACAAAGTTTGATAAAATAATGAATTGTTAATAAAGAAAAGATGCATCATCTTTAAGTCGTTTAAGTATTTTCGTTCGTCGTATTGAATCTGATGATTTTTGTCGACTTACTAAAAATTTATTATATGGATGTTCTTGTTGAAAATAATCTGTAGTTGATATAAGACCAGGTGATGATAATAATGGAAATTCCATTGATGGTATTTTATTCATAGTTACTTGTGTTAAATTATGTGTCCATTCAGTTTCATAAATAGGTGTTAATTGTTCAAGTGAAGAACATATCGTTGTATTTGGAATTATTGCCTGAGAATTTTTTTGATTATTATCATTTTCAGATGATAAAATTTGTTTGGATAAGATAGAAAGATTACATGATGAAAGTCGACCAGACATGAGTATACGATCAGTTGGTGTTTTAATATAATCTAAAAATTGATGGTTGTTATTTAAGTCATTGATATTAGTCATTATTGTTACCTTGCATTCGATTGATCTTACGAATAGTTTTATAGAATTTATTCTGATTATTTTCGACAATGGAATCTATTAAATAAATCATTCATTTTCAACGCTTTTTACAGTTGTTTTTTTTTGTTTACCTGATCGAATCAATGAACTATGTGAAGTTGTCGAACTAGACAATGTATTAATTGTTGTACAATTTTGATTATTTATTTCTGTTGTTGTTGTTATTATAGGACTATGACTGATTAAATGAGGATAAGAATTATATAATTGTGATAAATGATTTTTATCATCTGAATGACATTTTATAAATGAATTGTTTTTAATACTTTCTTGTTCGGGAAATTCTTCATTTAATTCATATGATAAATATCGATGATGATGATAATGACAAAAATAATAATATATATAACAATATAATATAATTAAAAGTAGAATTAAACTGATCAATGCTATAAATATTAAGTAGCCAATAAGATCATACACAATATAAGTATTGATTAATGGAGTATTTATAAATGAATGAAACAATCGATTATTCATCATAATAATTAAAATAGAATATTGAAAATGACAGTTTTTTTCTAACACATCAAGTTATATGATATATGTTCATCTACTTGACTATTTCAAGTAAATTTTAAAATGACAGAGATCAACATTATAAAACTGTAATGGGAGAAAGAGAATCAAACATTCAATATGAATCACGTTCATATATATATATATATGAATAATAGAGAACACATATATGTATGTGTATATAGTAATTGTACACATGAGGCAATGTTTATTGATAATATGTATGGATGAGTTCATATATATATACAACTACATCCTAATATTAAGTGAGATATTTCCTCCTTTCAAGAATGATTTCAGTTTTTTTTTCTTCTTTTGTATAAAATATGAGTATATTGTCAAGGTGAATCATAAGTAAGGGGTGATACCATGATGTCAATTGTATGAATAGCGAAAAAAGGAAGAACCATCGATCATACATAACATATTATAGCGAAAAAAAAGCCTTATGATTAAAATGATGACGTAGTTTTGTACTCACTGTTTATTCTTATTCAAATTCGTTATCAACGTAAAAAATCAATACTCTACTTCCTTTGGTATCCAATTTATTACATATATATACATAACAACCGATAACTATATGCATCATTTACATATAAACAAACATACATATCAGATGAATTTCTTTTGTATAAAAAATAATGAAGTTTAATAAATGACTCTATTATATCGATATAGTTCATATAGATGGTGTAACATTGTTGAATATATAAAGTTATTTTTCTTTATGTACATATTATAATCACTTTTCAAAATGAATAAAAAAAAACATGACAGTCAATATTATTTAATAATAACGGTTACGCATATGTTTGCTTGATTTTTTTTAATTGATCATACATGGTTAAAAATTTATTTGCGGATAATATTATTTTTTTTTATTGAAATGGTAAAATAAAGATTGTGGTAAATATATTTTGAATAATTAAGAATGATTCTTTAGAGTTTCTACGAGAAATATACTCGCATATGTACCTTTAATTGTAAGACATTAACACTGCTTTTGTTAATATTTTTAATAAAGTACACTTATATTATTATGTACGACTTCAAAGAAAAGCAGACGATTAGATAGAGTACACGTATAACGAAATAACAAGACAACAAACCGCATAGAAAGAAAAAGCACAACCATGTCTCTCGACTGTGTTGTTTCTCGCATGAGTTGTTTTTATCTGATATAAAACAAATGAGAAAAAAACAACGTCAACAAACATATATATTACGACACTTGTTTTTTCCCCAATATATGTATATATATAACAAACATTCTATTAACATCATATAAATTATCAATTTTTACAATTAACAAATATGTCTTCTATCATCGATAATGAAACAGGTTTTTCTGAAAGTGATATACATTTTGCTCGAAAAACATTTATTCGTGATTGTCCTAATGGACGTTGTTCAAAACAAAAATTTCTTACATTTATACGAAAATCAACTTTACAAAAAATTCATCAATCAAATGTTCCATTTTTTAAAACATTACAATATTATCGACGACGTAAAAAATTTTTTTCGATGATGTTTGATATATATGATCGAAATCATGATGGAGAATTAGATTTTGATGAATATCTTTATGCATTATCAGCACTAAGTGGTGCTAATCGTTTACGTACAATTGAAACATTATTTTGTTTTTTTGATACCAATAATCAAGGTTATATAACACGAGAAGAATTTAATTCAAGAAAAATAATAGCAGCACAATGTCTTGGACAAGCAAAAACTGGTATTAAAGATAAATTACTATATGAACAAGCATTTAATGCAATGGATGTAGATAAAGATGGACGTATATCAAAAGATGAATTTATTCAATGGCATTTAAATGATCATTTAAAATTAGATGAAACAAAATCAATAAAAAAACGAACGCGTTTATTGCGTACTATATCAAATCTAGTTGATGGTCGTGGTCCAATTGAAAAAAACCCGGTTGATATATCATTAGACAAGACTATGAATATTAATACTAATCAAGAGTAAGTTTATTTATTCAATCTCTACGTTATCTTATCTTTATTTTCATGTTAGATCATCTTCAATGTTTCATATTGATCAATATCTATTAAATATTTTTCGACAAGCACGCAATCGTTTTCATTATGGAAAAAATAAAATTAGTGATCACCAATTTGATTCAGGTGTATTGACGTCATCACCAATAAACGCAATCACTGATTTAGACTTGACTGAAAATAGTTTTCAGTGCATTGCTACTAATGAAGCAGATAATGAACTTTTATATCAATCATTAGAAGATGTTTTAATTGAAACATTACATGAATTGAGACAACAGCGACAAGAACAAAGATTAAATAGTAATTGTGCAGATAAATCTCTTAGAGAAGATCAACATTCAATAACAATTCGACTGTAATTATTTTTGCATACCTTCTATATGACCAGTGAATAATTAGTTCTAACTGTGAAGTTCAGATGAGTTTAACTTTCGGACTATTCTATAAAATTTTACTCTAAGATATTATCTAAAAGTTATTCAACATGTATGATATACTATGATAATTTTTTGAGCAAAACGTGCTGACAAAGTTAAGTTTATTAATAATCTATTAATAAGTTATCTTGATTTATAATGATAAAAAGTATTTTATTATAAAAAAAATATTTACTGTTAGACAGAAATCTTTTTTTTCCATATTTTTCGTAATTACTAGTCAGAGATTTTTTTATTTTATAGTGTAGATTCGATGGATGTTTTTTTTGTAATATAAATTAATATTTTTCATAAATAAATTATAATATTTATTTATATACATTGTTCTTTATTCAAAACATATGTTATCGCATCGAATACATTATATTGATTTTATATACATCTAGATCATAGACATTAGTATATATTGAAATGATATTTCAAATAGTTTATCAATGAATGGTGTATATACAAGATTATTGCCAATTAATTTCTACAAAATTAAATATATACTATGAAATTTAAACTTTAATCGTCTCTTTAGAGCACAATTCATATCTAATTCTTTCTTTGCTTTTCTGTCGGGTATATTGATTAATAACAATATAAATCATACGAATATGAAATGCAACGCGGTTTTGGCCAATTTGTTTTTCGTTCTGTATTCTCACAAAAAGCGATTTTTTTTCTATCTGTTCTGTGCACTTGTATTTTCATACGTAGATAACGTACGCAAAGATTAATTCAAAGCCTACTTCTTAAAAGATCGTAACCAGTTGGATATCGAGGAAGTGATATTTTATCACCATCAATAGTTGTGTCTGTGTCTAAATGAAAGTAAAAAATGGTTCATCTTCTACGATACATTGAAATACAGTCGTATAAATTATGAGATTTGTCATATGAACATGTGATTACTAGATCGAATGATAGTAGAAGGTGTGACTCGTCGTCTATCTATAATTTACGATTCATTTTTATACATAATTATCAGGCAAAAGAACGTTTATGAATTATATTGATAGGTGTCACAACTGACTGTTTAAATCAAATTTTATAATATATAAAATTCTAACCTTTTCTTATCTTATGTTGGATAATATCAAGTAACTCATAGAAATCATCCCAAACGTTTAGCGATTTTACATGATGAACGTAAAGCTAAAGCAGAAAGTAGAACAATAAGTATTTGGTATTATCATTGGTATTTTAGTTTTCAACATACCATTCTCCTTTTTTTACTCCTACTATTTACTTGACTTTTCTTTTGAAATAATTTATCTGATGAAATATTTCAGATGATTTCTCTTAAAATAAAGGTGAAACAAAATACTTTTGTCTATATCATTGAATATTTGGTTTTTGTTTGACGAATTAATAGTTCCACCATTCGATTTCATCAGTTAGCAAATCTGCTAATCATATTTTTATAATTTTTAGTTGAAACCAAACTATACGTTGAATAAAATACTATTTAAACGAGTATATAAGTAAGAACGTACAAATAATCATATGCGTGTCTAGAGATAAAAATTATTACAATGCATGTAGACAGGCAAGTAGGATTAATATTTTATTTATCCTTCACACACAGTCAAATTTAATTATTGAATGATATCCCAAAAGTTTTGATAAATCATATACACTTTGATCAAAACTAAATAATATTTGTTTGATGATTTTATTAATTTCTTTCCTTGAAATATATATGAATCATCTTTTTTGGAAATTTTCATTTTTATTTTTATTAGAAGAGGAAATACATTGATACGTAAATAGTCTCACACACTGTTAATTGTGATAAAACTGTTAATTTTATAATTTAGAATAAATAAATAAATAAAGTACATGTTAAATGATACTAAGCAGTACATGATTAATATTATAACAAAAGAATAAATAAATATGTGCTAATGATCTCATTTAACACGATACTTTGTTGTTCTATATATAAGCATGCGAAATAAAAATAAGCTGTTTTTATTGTTATTTTAAATGAGCTGAAATCTTTGGACACGGTTGTTATTATAATCGGTTACATACATGAATGTTTCATTATGATTAATAGCTAATGCTGAAGGATAGTTAAACGTTGTATCACTGGATCCCGGATTGCCATTAATATCACCTGCAATAGTTACTCCTTCAGTTGCTCCTTGATTCCAGCGTTGAATTCTATTATTACCGTTGTCCACTATGTACAAAGCTCCCGTCTTATTAGATATTTTAATATAAGATGGAGCAGAGAGCTGATTGCTTCGTGAACCAGAACCATTGCCGCCTGCTACTGTAGTGCCGTTGCATGGCCAAGTATCATTTAAGTTGTATCGTTGAATTCGATGGTTGTTTGAATCAGCGACATACAACCATGAATTGTGTTCATCAATTGCTATTCCTACAGGCATATCAAGATCCATAGAAGTAGCGCCACTAATAGCTGAGATATGACCAACTATTATTGTACCATTCAATGCATTTGGAGGCCAAAACATTACTCGATGATTCAACATAAGAGCAACGATCACATTCTTATGACTATCTACTACTACTCCATATGGAAAATACAAACTGCTAAGTTCTGTTCCACGAAAACCATCACCTGCAACTATACGGGGTAGGGGATTAATTGTTTGCATGTTAGAATATAACACAACTTGAGAAGTAGCATAGTTAGTAACATAAATATCACATCCGTTTCTAGCATTGACATATACATCCAAAGGCATGGACAGAGACTGTCCAGAAGCCCCTACAGTTGCTACTACAGAAATATTTGTATAGTTTGTATCAGCATCCCATAAACCGAGAATACGATTATTGCCATCATCTACAATAATAATTGAGTCACTGTTGGTTCCCAATATATCAATTCCCGTAGGCGAATTTACACCAACAGTCGGACTATTGCTCATTTTAGTGGTATCATCCGCAATTGTTGTTCCAGAAAGTACTGACAATGCTATAAAGATAAGAAGTAGATTTCATTATGGAAGAAATCATTGAAAACTATCAAACTATAAACTCTTGTAACACTTTCTCGATTATATCTTATTTTATTCTGTTAATAAATCTTTTTTAAGTGTCATGAGAGAACTATCGATCTCAAATCAGATGAAAATATAATGATAGACAAAAAAAATTTTGTATAACTTACGACCACATTGATTAAATTGTAAACATGTATAGTTAAGATCTTGTCTACACATGCTCATATTTTGTTGACAAGATGCACCAAGTATTGGCGATTGTGGAATACACATTGAAATTGATGCATTCCAATAAGTATGTGGCATACATTCACACGTAGAATTACTACCACATCGAAGATAGCGAATTTGATTACAAGTAGAAATACATGGACTGCCGTATTCAGCGAAAAGACGTGCGGAAATTTGTAAAGTACCAACTTGTGCTTGAGATGAAGATGATGAAACAATTTGACCTAATTTATTTGTATCACCTTCAAATAATCGACATTGTTTCGATGAAGATACTCCATAATCAAAAATACGGCATAGGACATTGTTGTTACATAATATAGAACATTTCTTGATTGAATCAGTATTAGTTATCGAAATAAGTTGAGCTGGCATATTAGCAGGTATATATTGATTGCCTTGACTTGATAATATTGTTTGACTAGCAAAGATTTCTTGAGAATAAGTTTGTTTAATAATTAAAAAAAGAGACCACAGCCAAATAGTCGTATGAAAAGAGCAGTAATTGTAGAATGGATAGAAAAACATAATTGTTAACTAAATAATACGGAAAAGATTATAATATGTTACATTTTATCACAATAAAAAATAATCTAGATTTATTTTTTAAACAAACAGAAATCTGTTTAAATAATGAATAATTGTTGATCTTTATTTTGACCATGATTCTACTCCTTTACTCTGGTAATATTCTAGATATTTTAAGAGAGACTCCACGACAACATTGAGCAACGTTCCAATATACGAGGCAGAAGATAAAAAATACTTTTTTGATCTTTTATGTGCATTTGAAAGACCATGTTTTGAAACTAACAAATCCAAATTTTTAGCTCTAATAGTATAAACGTTATATCAATTAAGTTTAGATGATCGCATGAGTTTGCGTATGTATCAGACGAATAACTAATGAATATAATACTCATTCTTCTGATATATAATGTCTTGTTTTTTTCCAGTTTCTGGAAAAATTTATAAGTATCTACTAGAATCTCTTAGAATGTACAAGATCATCTACCATTATCTTTAGTATTTTCACTTAGGGAATGCTTGCTTTGGATATGAGTACAATGAAATACCGATATCCTTGCAGAAGAAACTAATACATACCAAAAAAACTGTTCTTGTTGTTAAATGCTATCGTTTAAGGAGAGCCTTTTTTTCAAACTGACAACAAATAACTCAACTATCGTATTCTTTTTATACACGTCACTAGAGAGTATTTATTAAAAACAGAGAATAGAATAAGAACTTTTTTTTTCTTACAATAACGTCTAGTTTGATTCGTGAAAACAACTTTAAATTATATTTTTCAGCTTTTTATTTTCTTAGAGATGTATTTTTTTTTGCTGACGTATTAAAAATGTCATATGATGTATAAAATATATCATATGACGTGAATTGTTTTTTTTAAATTAGATTTCTATTATTAACAAATGTGCAATTTCATATTTAATGAGCAATTTTTTTTTAAGACTTGAAGTGAACGGATATACAAACTTGATAAGAAGAATACTTGTGAAATAGTTTGTTGTTTGACATTTATTCCTCTGCTTTAATATCGGTACTTTTAATGTGTGTCATATGTTAAAAATGTATCATAACGAATTGATCGAAAGACGAAGAGTTAAACGATCGTTCGAATGGAAAACAAAAAAAAGCGTTCAATATATATTGCGCACATGCTATCGGGAACACCGAAAGGGAGTACATTATATATGAAAGATGAAACTTTTAATGTAGTACTAAGAAACAGTAAACTATGAAAAACTATTAAAAGTAATATAATCATGGTGTAACTGATTTTCAATATTTTTTCAATTCATTTTTAGTACCTAGATAGTTTGTTATTTATTAATTTAAAAAAAAATTCATTAATAAATATTAATCCATCATAGTGCACCATCTAATAATGCTTTTTTTCCTTCGTTCGATCATACATAATAGTGTGTTTATTTTCTCTCGAAGCTTCTATTCTATTCTACTTTATATAATATTACTTTGACGCACTTTAAATTATATTTAAAACGATAGAAAGTTTTTTTTTTAATTTTTTTCTAATAAATCATGGCAAATATAAGTTCAGATGTTGAGCATCTTCGACAACAATATAATGCTGGAAAAAATCAACGTGATGGACTTGTAATCCAATATAATAATAAACAATTTCAAGATGGTGATGAATTAAAAAAAACCGATACTCAAACTGAACCAAAAGTTCAAATTAATATTGAAACTGATTCAAAAAATCCACATTTTACATTAGTAAATATTCTTTTCTTTATATATTTCTAATATTTTAGTTATTATTTAGATCATGGCTGATCCAGATGCTCCTCAACGAGGTAATGAACGTGCTGGACCATGGTTACATTGGATTCAAGCTGATTTTCAAGGAAATAATATAAGTAATGGCAAAACACTTGGTAAATAATTTTTATAAAAAACAAAAACAAAATATATTCAATTAAATTTAATCTTTTCTTTCATAGCTGATTATCAAGGTCCAGCACCACCATCTGGTACAGGACCACATCAATATATATTCTTATTGTATAAATCAGCTACAAATGATTTTTCTAAACATAATGGATCGATTGCTGTCAGTGATTCAGAAAAACGTAAACAATTCAATCTAAAAAAATTTGAAAATGATCATCAATTACAATTAGTTGCTACAACATCATATACTGTTATTGGCTAAAACTATAAACTTTCTTTTATATGACTGATTGTATTACATTTGTAGTTATAGATATTTTATTAAAAGATAATCATTAGAATGAGGATAAAGCTAACAATTATCTTTAATTTCTCCAATACTACATATTTTTGCACATGATAAAAATTAATAATTTTATTATTTTTCTTTTTCAAACAAAACTTTTTACACAGTATAAATTATTTAAACAAGTATATTTCATAATTTCGATTTTCTCAATGAATATTATGAGATGAAAATACTGGACGATATTTCGGTGGTGGTTCATTAGTTATTGATGATGATAAATCTGTTAATTTTTCTTGTTCAACATTAACATATTGTTCAATACCATATCGAAATGCACATTTTCCTAACATAACTGTTCGAACTGTTTGTGTTTGTTCATGAACTTCAAATTGACCAGAACTTATACCAGAATTTCCCGAACGTAATGCATCAGAAAATATTGTTGCTAAATCACCTTCCATATATTTATAATAACCACCTGTATTATTTCTTGTACTAATCATTGCAGATATTCGACCACTAAAACGTACTTCAATAGAAAAATCAGCTGAATATTCTTCTTCAGTTATACATAACCTATAAAAATTGAATTTTTAATTTATAAGAAAACGAAAGAAATTTTTTCTTACTCAGCATTTGCTTTTGAATGTGGTGAAACACGAATAGCTGAATTAGCTGACCAGAGCATAAGTGTTTCAAATGTTGAATCTTTTCCATAATCAACACGTTGTTCATGTCGAAGACCACCACCAACTTCTAAAACTTCATTTGGTAATTTAAATTTAACTGAACCTTCTTTTTCTTTTGTAAAACCACGTGTAAATGTAAAACTTAATGTTGTTACAGTTGAACGTTCAGCACGTAATGAATATTCTTGTTCACAATCAGTATTATTTGAAAAATGTGTTTTAAATAATATCTGTGACTTAGGTAAATGCTTTTGATTTGGATGAGCAAAAACAGCTTCGGATTGCCAAAAATTTGCACGTTTCCAATTAATTTTAACATCAAGTTCTTCACGACGATATTTTGAATCTTCACGATTACGTTTTGATAATTCCCACATTTTCCATATCTAAGAAACAAAAAACATTTTTTTTTCATACATAATTAAAAAATGAATAGAATTTTGAGACACATGATGCAATGAACTTTGTTCGATTATGTTCAATGAATGAAATAATGTTATATATGCACACCTGCTGTGTTCCGCTTTCTTTCCATATGTAAATTCAAATCATATACGCAATATGACGTCTGTTATAACTTACCCATTTTTCGATGATTTCATCTAAATCAATAATTGTTTTCTGATGTGATCCAGCATCTAAACGTTCCTTGATTTCTTGTCGTTGTAAAGTCATAGGCTATGTAAAAAAGAAAAAGAATACAATGTATAAGGTCAAATAATTAGGATTAGATCAAATGTCGGTATTGACTAGTAGTTTTGTACTTTTACATGAAACAAATTAAGCATAAATGATTTACAATCGGTATGTTATTTCAGTTATCATCATGCATGAACAATATGAATATGCCGACATTTATAGAGCAGTGAGGTAGAAAAACAAACATAGAATATATTTCTTTTGCTTGAGAAATGAATAAAAATAAATCACATGTATCTGTGATTCTACTCGTTCAGTTTGTTTAGATAGTGAAATTAGATCGACTCAATATAATACAGGTATATACATATACATATATCAATATTCTATTTAAAAAAAATAGGTACACTTGAGACTAAGAGTAGCGTCATGATTCACTACTTCAATTGATGATTATGACTTGATTGATTCATTATTCAGTCTTCTCTTATCATCAGTGCAATAATTCAATATTTTTTTCAAAGGAAATAAATCATATTTATCTACTTACACTTTTTCTTTGATTAATTAATGTTGGGATATTTTGTATAAGTCTTTCTGTTGCTCTACCGGTTATATCAGTAAAATTAGTATTACTAATATCGGTTATTGTAGACATACTGATTTAATCTTTCTTTTTTTATACAATGATCGTTCTACAATTTATTCATACATATATTTTTTTCTTCCTCTTTCTCTTCTCAAAATCATGGAATAGAGAGAAAGAGAGAGAAAGAATAGTTTCAGAAGTATATATATATCCAATCAATAGCAAGTCTATTTCGAAAGAACAACGAAGAAAAATAATCTCTTACATTATCATTTCTTACCCTTTTTCCTCTTTTACATAGTGTACATTTCAACATACGTTTTAGTTAAATTCTTCATCATATATCTATCTCGCGTTTTAAACAATAATTATCTATGTCTATCATCATTATCTCAATGGAACAATTTTACTAGAAGGGCAAAAAGTCAATTAATATCTGAATTATATACATACACAGATGTATGAACAAATGTCACTAATCAAATTATCTTTTCTATGCGTAAATTTATTCATGAGAAGTATTCATAGTGTCATTTGTTTGAATATGATGATGTTCATCATGATGAGCACCTTTACGATTTGTTGATTTATGACCTATTCTTTTTGTCTTCTTTTGTCTCGTAGTTTTTGCATTTCGACGTGATTTAGTTTTTTTCTTTTCGATTCCATGTTGATTTGTTTCCGTAGGAGAAACTGTCGCTTCATAAGCTTGTTTTTGTTGAGCAGATTGTTTTCCAAGACCACCACCTTTACTCTTTTTATGCGATTGTTTTGTATGATTTCGTTTAACCATTTTTTAAGTATCGAATAAAAATAAACAAATGTTTCGCGCTCATATATTATTCTATATCACAACCTTATGACTATATTTCGCCCGCGTTTGATAAAAGAAAACTGTGCATACTAGTAGAAACTAATTCTATTTTATCTTAAGGCTATTATCGATATATTGTACCTTGCCAGAATAAATAACAAGTGCATTCAAATCGTTTGACAACTTTCTTTGATCATCATCTCATCAATAACAATCATATGGCCTTATTTATTCTAGATGTTATTTACACAAAACTAAAAAATAGAACAACACTTACCGAACGACCAACCATATTGAAATATTAAAATAAGAATGTGAATTAAGATCTAATATAAAATAAAGAATGTATATGTATATTCAATGATAATATCCAGATCTCTAATCTCTGTCGACTCATTGTATAAACAAATCATAATGTACGGAAGCGTTTATTTTCACTAGTATGTCAGGAATCAATCATGTGTTTGTGATTGATATGATTTAAAAGAAGAAAAAAAAGAGAAAGAAAATACTTTCTCTTCCTGTTTTCTCTCATCAGAATGAACGAATATTCACTAGATAAATACACATAAGGATGATGAGCTTTTAACCAGATGGTGTACTGATGGTAGAAACCTATAAAAATGATTGAAGGAAAGCAAGTGTGTATGAAAATATGTTCACGTCAGTCTGCCATCAACATATGTATATGTGTGAATGTGATTTATGAGAATTATCACGCATCATACTAATAAGATAACAAGATATCGAAGGCGAGAAATGAATAAAGATATATATACGAGGTTACTTGTATATTCGATGTCCTTATTATTTCGTTCTTTATCTCTCTGTCTCTCTCATTTACTTACATATTAACAAAAGATGAAACAAGTGTATATAACTATTTGATTAGTTCTATATGACAATTAATAACAATTTTCATGTAAAGGTCGCTGAATGTTCATTTAATCGGATATATATTTCATGTTAACAAAATTCTTCTTCTTTTTTTTTTATGATATATACTTGAACTTTTGAAATTGAAAGGAGAGAAAAGTTCTTCTTTTTTTTCGTCATTCATTCGCGATTTTGCCTTGATTTGTTTGTAATTGGGATCATGTCTCTTTGCACATATATATATATATGTGTATTCGCCCGCCTACAGTAGTGTATGTTTCATTTAATTGATTCAATAGAAAAAGAGATCGTATCGACAATTGAAAATGAATATCAATTGTGTTTAATCAGCTTCCTATATCTATATATATCTTTGTCTTTACTTCAACAAAGACAATAAGATCTACGGAGATAATGAATTATCAATTGAATAAACACGGTAACAATTGAATAGTTCAATAGAAGCTATAAATAAAGAAAATGATATATATGTCAATAGATGGCTTCCGAAACTAAAAATATCGACTATCAATAAATTTTTCACTTTACATACACTGACAATATTTATTAGAAAATTAAACATTTTTTTTGCATATATATATATATCATTTCTATGTACTTCAGTTAACTTTGATAAATTTCTTTAGTTGTGACATGTGATGATTACAAGATAATCTGATAAGTTTCATTTGACGTCAGATGGCATCTGTTCTATGTTAACGAAGGTCAATAGACTGATTGTGTCTAGAAAAATATCATTTTTGAAAATGAAAGTTGTTTTTAATCATAAAACATATTTATAGATCGAACGCAATGGTGAAATCAACGAATTGCATTTGTTAATCAAAACACATGCTTTCCTTATATAAATATATAATATTTTTTTTTAAAAAAATTCTTAGTTTACTAATGAAGTAAAAATTATGATAAATAATTTCGTTCAAATTAAAGATATCTTCTTTCATTAGATCATCAACGATCAATTTATTTCCTATACCGGAAATATTTCGATGACTTCATTTATAATTAGTAGAAGTTCATATATCACAAGTTTATATATATAGTAATACTGATTATATAACTATCGATTCGAAATTTTATCCAGTACTGTATAGTTATACATGATTAATGTGTAGTTCATACAGTAAAAATAATTGTTACATAATAAATACAAGTTTTGAATTTTTTAAAGAATATAAATGTCATATGTTAACCCTTTCAGGACGGGATTATTTTTTTGAAAAAAAATAGATTTTAAAGAATCAAATAATTCTGTTTTTTATTCAAATTTATTAATATGCTGTGCACACGATCGGATCACCTAACAACACCATGCTCACCTGTATATGCAAGAAAATAGATCAGGACGATACAGCCTAATAATCTAGTGTATAGAAGAAAAGGAAAAAATAGGTTATAATTACGCTAGTCATATAAGATATATATCACTGCTATAAGTATATTTTAACGTGTACACGGCTACTTCCTATCGTCAATACATAACATGTTTCTTTTAAAAAAAGACTGGTATATACGGTGTACCACCCGTCCTGAAAGAGTTAATTAATAGTTTTGATTGAGTTAAATTCTTTGGATTTAAAAGTAATGTTAATTGATGATACTCTCAAGCATATAATTTTCATTATGCTTATTCGTGCATTATCTTATTGTGATCTCTTAATTTTTATATGAAATTCAGTAAGTAATATAATTAAATTGAATATGAAATTATAATTAAGCACATTAGTTTTTCGTTCAATAACATTATTAACAATAATTACGATAAAAATTTCTTTCTTTCTTTTTATTGATTTATAAGTAATAGGTAACTATTATTTAAGTTTCTTATTTTCTTTTTTTTTCCGTTCTCCTCTAGACCGAATGATTAGAGAAAAGGTCACATGTACTTCGCAGAGTAGCTGAAAAAAAAACTATGCAAGGCATATACTATACGAATAGAACACAAAATAATTTTTATGTACGATTGCTGATCAAACACAACACGTGAATCGGTTTTTTTTCTTTTTTCTTTTACATACTGATGTTACATTCGCTCAAGAAATAGTGGTTTTTTTCTTCATTTGTGAATGATATTATAATAGGACTCCTAATTGATAATAAACATGAACAGAAACGGATGTGTCTATATGTATGCTATCCTTTCTATTCCTCGTTCTTTTTTTTATTCGAACTTAGTGTGCAAGTAACTTCATTTCGATGTTATCGCCATTTTTCTTTTCATTTCATAGTTATGTAAACTTATTCTTTTTCTATTCATGTAGTGCATCAGCTTAAGTTTTCATCGTAAGGATAATTATAGTGAAGACGTTCTCGTCATAAGAAAGAAGACAGGAAAAGCTAATAGTGTAACGAGAAAAGAGCAAAGGGCGACATTCTTTCATCTATTTCTTAAGAAGAACAAGAAAATCAGGTAATGGTTTATCAGTACTGAATAAATAAAAAAAAACGATGACTATTGTTCAGGAAATAATATATGTTAAAGTTTTTTTCTTATTTGTTTTTACAATTATTTTCTAGATGTCACGATCCATTGACGATCAATATTTGAATCGTTATTTTAAAGGACTTACAATCGTCCAACTTTTTCTCGGTTATGTATTTCTTATTAGTGGTCTTCTTGTTAATTTAATTCAATTTCTATCAGCCTGTTTTATTTGGCCATTTAATCGAGCTTTATATCGAAAAATAAATTATCATTTAGCAACTATTATATGGAGTCGTAAGTTTTCTTAATTTATTTTCTTTTAATTATCATTTATTATTAATAGAATTGACATTTGTTTATCAATGGTGGTAAGTTATTTGTTTTTATCAATAGAAATAGATCTCGTAATACATTAATCAGAAATCTTTATTATTCTATATTGCATGTTACACTTGTCCTTACAATTTTTCTTGATTAAATAATTTTAGTTGACAAATGTTCTCCTTTATTCTTGTCTTAGACATTGATTGATTTGGGAATCAATATATTATTGATTTAGATTTTTATTTAGGTCGAATTCAGATATAGTTGTTTATATTAAACCCGACGATTTAGAAAAATTATGTCAAGAAAATTCATTATGGTTAGGAAATCATCGATATGAAGTCGATTGGTTACTTGGATGGGTTGTTACACAAAGACTTGGATTAGCTGGAGTTTGTTTAATTTTCTTTTTTTGTTAAAATAAATAATATTATTTCAAATTATAATCAATAGGGTTCAAAGATTCTTGGCAAACAATCACTTCGTGCTTTACCAATTATAGGATGGTGTTGGTATTTTACAGAATCAATATTTTTACGACGTGTTTGGAGTACAGATAAATCTGTACTTGAACGTGATATACAACAATTAGTTCAAGATTATCCAAAAAATTATAATTTTACTGTATGTTTCATTTTTCGAAAAAAAAATATTTTTAATAGATTATTTTTTTTTGTATAGCTTTTTTTATCATGTGAAGGTACTCGGTATACAGAAGAAAAACGTCTTGAAAGTATGAAAATAGCACGAGAAAAAGGTTTACCTGAATTACAACATCATATTTTACCACGAACAAAAGGTTTTGTTCTTATAATCAAAGGTCTCCATAAACATAGTGAGTTGATTTTTTTCTTCTGAAAACTTATTTTTAAAATGAATTTCCTTTTCAAGTTACTGCAGTCTATGATATGACAGTGGCATTTCAAACTCCTAAACAACCTGAATTATCAAATCTTTTAATTGGACATCAATGTCAAGCTGAAGCTTTTATTCGTCGTATTCCAATAGCAGAAGTTCCGTATGATGATGAGAAAAAAGCTGCTGAATTTATTCAGAAACTTTTTCAAGAAAAGGTAAAATAATTTCGTTTTTTTTGTTTCAATCGAAATATTTATCTATACGAAAATTTTCTAAAGGATAAAACATTTGAATATTTTGTACAACATGGAACATTCGATGGTGCTGGTAATCCAAAAGCAGTTCATTTAAAACGTAAAAAACAAGATTTAATTATTGAACTTGCTTGTTTATTGCTTATTGGTTTACCGTCTATTTATTTATTTATTAAATTTTTATTATTTGCATCGATTTTTACACAAATTATTTTTTTTATTATCGGCATTGCAGGTAAATTAAAAATTTGATATTTAACAGAGATTTATTATCAAATATGTTTTTTATTCAGTATCTCGAATAAGACACAATATAACTGATTTAAAACACGAGAGTTAAACCTCCTTTCTTGATACTTAAGATCAAGACTAATCTTCTTTCAATGCTATATTTCTATACGATGGGATCATGTAAATCTAGATGAACTGAATTTACAATATGTAATAAATAATTCATGAAAAAATGAATTAATCATGTAGTTAAACTTTCAATCGAAAGAGATACATCAATCTTTGAATGTTGATCTTTACAAATTTCATATTCCAAAATCTAAAGTACAAGACTTTCGTTAAATCGTCTTTTATATTCAATGAATATAAATCTTTCTAAGCTTAGATTAAAATATGATTATATATATATATATCTATTTTTTCTTTAGGTATTGTTGGCATTCGTTTAATGATTAAAACTGCATCTCGACCTAAACTTCCTCTCAATTCTACTAAAGGCGAATAGAATATTTCAAACTATATTGAACTGTATGTGTGTTTTTAATGTTTTGCTTGTCTTTTTACATTTTACAAATAAAACGATATATATTATCACTTAAACATTTATGCATAAATATTTTTATTTAACAAATAAGCAACCCGTCGACATTATACTTGAGCAGTCATTGTTGAAAAAGAAAGAAAGAAAAAAAAAAGTTTTATAAGAAAGAAAAAGAATGATGACATAAACGTTTATATACGGAACAAAAAAAATAGATTACAAGATCACAGAAAACGGAAATAAATAGAATTAATACACAAACTAGCACATATTTGAAGAAAATTGATCAAATTATTTTGTTTAGAGAATTTTTTAATTATCTCACCAAAATTATATTACTTTTTTTTTCGTTTGAAATTAAAAAAAAGAAAGACAAATTTATGTCCACATTACATTTGGAACAAGACCTGAAGAAAAGTATTCAATTATCAATTAAATTTCATAACAAAAAAAAATTTACCTTCACGAGTTCGTAGACTTGGTAAATAATTTTCATCATCAAGAAAATAAAGTGGATATTCAACAACAAAACCTTGAACATGTTTTAATTTTTCTTGTGCCTTAAAATAAATCATTTTAAAAAAAAAAGCAAATCATCCAATAGAAATCTATACTTGTATTGGATCAGTATCTTTTAATTTTGGTGCTTCTGTATATTGACCAACTTGATCAAATTTTCTAACACGATCACTTGGTAATGTTGCAAATATTTCTTCATATATAAGTGTATTTTTTTTAGCAAGATCTCGAAAATAATTATAAAATTCATCGGATACTGGATCACTTAAATCAATATTTTGAGGATTTTCAAATTGAATGCCTAATAGCATTCTATAAAAAAAACCGAAATAATATAATGAATCAAATCATATATATACAGTATAGACATACGAAAAGAGTCGTTTTCTCCAACTTGCACAAAATTTTCCTACACGAACTCTTTGTCCATTAAATACACCATCTTCTTCATCACGATCATTTATAATCATACCAACTTCACTATCACGATGACCGCGTAATGAACGATCATTTATATTAGCACTACCACAAATTGCCATACGATCGTCAATAATCATTAATTTGGAATGAACATATATTATTTCAGTTACCTAATTAACAATATAAAATATAGATTTTTTTTAATACCTAATTATTAAGGACTTACTAAAGTGCCCATAAGAACATCATGAGCACGCATTCCATAAAAACTAATATAATCATCTGCCGGAACACCTATTAACAGAAAAACAATATTATTTTAGTCGAATGGTAAGCAGGGCGTAAGTCATGCCCCAACCTATAATGATCTATTTAATTCAGAATAATTTATATTTACCTTCTTTTTCGAGTCGTTTGTATAGAGATCCTTCTCCTTTTGTAATCGAACGCATAATAAAATAAAGTACGGCTTGCACTGCATTAACATTATCAAAGCCAGGTAAAAGGGGAAGAACAATATAAATTCGAAATTTTTCACGTGATCTAAATAAAATGAATTGAAATTAATATCGTTCGATAAAAACACTAAAATTACTAACGCATGTGCTCGTATTATTCTACGATAAAGAGCTTCAGCTAATTGATTTTTAACTACTGCATCTTCAGCCATTGTAATAAAAAATTGATTCTAAATTTAAAAGAATAATTATTATAGATAATCCTTCTAAAAAACGTCTAGTTTTAATGAACAATATAAAATAAGTCAATATCGGATGGAAAACATTCAAGAAGTAAATATTTAGATTAATTAAGTATAATAAATACAGAACAAGAATACATAAAAATATCGGAAATGTAATTATTCTGTTATATTTATAACTATGCAAAGAGACAGTTTCATTCTCTTATATGAAAAACTAGATGAAAATTAATTTTTATAATAAGCGAATGAGGGATCGCTATAGAATATAATCTGCTTTTCGGTTTTTGAGAACAAATTAGTACGCACTCTCCTCTGGATGTTAATCTCTATCCGGAGAGATCGGTCATCATAAATTCCTCCCCTGTGTGTGTTACTGTATGTATTCATAAATCGAGCTTGATCTCGTTTTAGTGATACAGTCGCGAACTGAATTATATTAACATTCCTAGGAAAATTTCATTGTTAGATTTTCAAAATTAAGTATATTAATAGAAGGATTAAGACATCTCTGAATATTAGTTTTCATACTTCAATATAAATATAATATTTTGCAGCATCAATCATTTGTATATAAGCATTTTGAATTGATGATTCAATTGTTTTGGTTCCTATTGACCACGGTCCTACAGAACGAACACACTAAACGAAAAAAATAGAATAAATATTATTTTTATTTTTATTTAAATAATTCTTTACTTGAGCATCCACTCTATATGGTGGACTATCAAGAAATTCTTTCCAATTAGTAACTCGTAATTCTTCACGGTCGTCATAAGTTTTCGGTAATAGAAATGGATAAGAATCATTATAAAGAAATTTTTCACACTAAATTTACAAATAAAAACAAATATTGAAAAAAACGAAATCTTTTTTCTTATACTTTATGTATATTCCATCGTTGAATAAAATGTCTTGCGACGTCACGAGCAGCTTCTCCGAAAACAACAAGTGCTTCGTCATGCCATGGCATACGTGGTACTAATTTTCGATCAATACAATCTATATTAACAACAAAAGAAATTTAATAAACTAATTTTTATTATTTATTTAAATTTACCGTCAGCAAACTTTTCAAGTAGTTCAAAATCTTTTTCATATGGATTTGAATAATCTTTTCCAACAAAATATCGATGTTTCGTATCAATAACTGGTGATGGTCCAATGATTGATTGTGGTTCTTCAGGTTTTTCTTCATCTTCAGAATCTTCATGATCTTCACTACTACTTTTTCTCATTATCTGATAGCAAAAAAGAAATTCATTTTCTTCTATTTTAAATTTTATTAATTTACTTTCGCTAATTTTCTCCATCTGCCAGCATATTTTTGTGGTCGAACAGCTTCTTCATCACCTTCTATAATTCTCGATTCAGTTCCATGGTGTTCGTCTATAATTTCAAAATATCCCTATTTTATTTTAATTTTTTTTTCATCTTTCATTAATTGAATTTATTCCTGATATGTTTTCTTTTTCATCAAAAATAAAAAGATCAAAAAAATTCACCTACGTCGTGCAAAATCTATTGTTTGATTTACAAATTTATTAAAAGCGTTGTGCGAGCGAAATCGATGAGAGGAAGTAGCAGCGTTAGTATAAGCAGCGTGATCACCCTGACCAATATCAGATGTATCTAGTGATCGTAAACGATTTAAATTAATTTTTGAATGACGCCAATTTGACATTCTTTGTGATTCTTCATCTTGTTCAGGTTGTTTATTAGTTAGTTTAGTTTCAGCATTAGTAAATGTACGCATCAATGGCTTACGTGATACACGATGATTACCCTTTTCAGAATCACTATCACCTCCATCGCCATCATGTCCTATTGTGAGAAGATCAAATGAAAAAAATAAAATAAAAATATACAAAACAATAATAGTAAGCAGTATGTAAAGCCACAAGTGTACTTATAGATGATAACACACGTAAAAGAAAAAATAAGTCGTTTGCTTGTCATATGTTATTATGTCAAGTGATTGAGAAATTAAAACAGTTTTACAGTGGAAATTATTCATTTTTATTATTTGCTTAACTTACGAAGCATTTCTTCTGGATAGATTTTAGTTGAATTGTTTTTAACTAAATATGATTACGCGATTTTAAATAAAAACAAAAAAGTAGGTGTTTTTTCGTCTTATTTCCGATAATTTTAGAAAAATAGTTTGAATTTTAATTTATAATCAAATATTTTTTTTCTTACCTGAAAGTTTTGCTTCAATCCCTATTAAAAAAAATAAAATAGATAGAAAATTAAAAATTAATTCAAATAATATATTTACATTTTTTAGCACCCGTTTTCAAATGATGACCAGTTCCACTAGCATGAGTTTGATCTCCTGATTTAACATCTTCGCTACCTTTATTTGGAGGACTAACAGTTGTTCTCATTTGATCAGTTCCCTAAAAGACATGTATATAAATACATATGATTTTTTCTATTTATAAAGATTTTAACATGCATAATTAGATAAGTTGCTGTCTTTTAATTAATTAATTAATTGAACTATTTTAATTTTTTTATTTCATCCACACTTACAATACTTAGAGTATTCTTTATTTATATTTACCTTAGCTGGATGTTCACCAGCATTTTCAGCCATTTCTGTCGTAGCCATTTTTGATGCTTCAACAGTTTCTTTACCACCAGCTGCTCGCTTATCAGCTTCAATTTCTTCTGGCATTTTTAGTTTGGTAACATTTTCTTCACCCAAATCAACAAGACTAAAAAAAATTCAGTCTTCATATTTACATAAATTGTAAGAAAAATCGAGTTTTTTTCCTAACTGTTCTCTATTGAACACTGAAAACCATAAAGTTATAAAATTCCGATAGTAACACTTACTATGTATATCAAAATTTTGTAAATAGATTGAATATTTCTTACACTATATTATCATATGAGAAAAAGTATTAATACAGATTTATGTGCAATATATGTCTTCAGGAAATCCATAGTTAGCTCCATATGACTATTATTTATTTGCCGTACCTGTAGCGATATATAAGATATCGAAAGACTACAACTGAACTGTAATATATTTGACTCGATCGATTTATTTGCGAGAATTAATTATATATCTGCTTACTTAAAGAAAAACAACTAAGATTCTATTTATAATCGAAGTTCAATACTATCCGAAAATAGTAGTTCTCTTTTAAATGAAAAGATAAATATGATTATAAAAAACAATTTCGAATGCAAATAACATTAAGAATAATGTTCATTTCATAGAGAATATGATTTTAATATCAAAGGATATATCTCAGAAAAATTAAATACTATAATTCTTTTTTTTCAGTTCGTTTCATAGAATATTAAATCAATTACTAAATATTATATTTTGTTTTCTCTTTACATCTATCTCTGCTAATCTTTATTTTTAAATCAAATTTACCGCATAAATTCATCATCCCATCGTCCAAAACATAAATCAATTCCACCAACAAATGCAATTTTCTGATCGATAATAACTAATTTTTCATGATGAGACCATAGAAAAACTCCTCCACTTGGATAATGATCAGGATGACGAATAACCTTTAATAAAAACAAAACCAAATCATTTCATATTATTCTTCGATATCATATTAATAAACTATACTTTAATAAATCCTTTTTTACTTTTACCAATCAATGCACGTTTCGTATGTAAACTATTTAAACCCATCGCAAATGATACTTCTTTAAAAACTAAAACATATACACGAATACCATCGTCCTAAAAACAAAAAAAATTAATTTATCTGAACCAATTAAAATTTCTTTCTATCATACCGCTATTTTTCCTAATAAATTATCGAGTCGAAATGAATCATCATCAGTTGGTCGAATCATCATAATTTCTGGTGATAGCCACCAATCAGTTATAAAAACTTCTTCTTTAGCTGTTAATAATGCTTTCGCTACTGATTCCATATAAGATTTACCATTGATAAACCTAGAGGAAAAATATTCTTTTTATATTATAGAAATTTTCATTTGTAAATACCAATGTGCTAATTGTTTCTGACGAACTGGTGCAAATGAATTAAACCGGCTTGCATGTGAACTAAGAAAACTTTTTGATTGTTCTTTTAAATTCATTAAATGTTGTGTCCATTCATCACAATCACGTTTATTTCGACATTTAAGAACTAATGAACGTTGTAAATTTGTTATTTTAATACCATGTTGTGTACGTACATTACGAAAACCAGTTTCAATATCAAACGCACGATCAACTAACATTGGAAAACGTATTTCATACGTATCTGGACGCATATAAGTTATATAAGAATCTTTAATAATAAACCATCTTAATACAAAAATAAATAAAATTCTTTTCGATTGTAAATAATTTCAAAATACATACTTTCGACCATGATGAAATTTACAAAAATCACAAAAGAATGGTAAACGAAAAAATATATTATGACCACGATAATCATCATGTGATCGTTTTAATAAATGACCTTCTTTAATACTGCTTGATATACCATACACAAAAGAAACACAACTAACATCAAAAAATTCACGCTAAAACAGACAAGAAAAACAAATCTTATATGTGTTTTATAAGAAATATTACCGTAGCTGGATGATTACGAAATTTTGGGTGTTTAAGAACTCTATTGAGATATTCAAGAAGAATTTGCTACAAAATAAAATTTAAAATACAAAAATCAATAATAAATCTATAAATACATACACAACGTTCTTTAACAATAGCATCATTAATGAATGCCATTCGATCACTTCTTGTTGGAAAACATGGAATTTCATTTTCTTCGTCTTGTACTCTAATTTAAAAGAAAAATTTATTTTAAGAAAATTATTTTCAAATAATTCACAACAATTATTAACAAGCAAAATGACATCTACTTATAAAAAACAACTTACGAGCGTTGCGAAACAAATCTTACAGGTTCATTTCGCCTCGTCGATCTATGTTAGGTAGATTAGTAAAATTAGTATAATCTTATATTATATTAGTTGATTTCTTTTCTTTTATTTTCTCATATATAATTACTTACTTATCTATATCACTAATTGATTGTTTTAATTCAGCTTCAACAAATTGTACTAAAGATTTATGTAATTCATTAAAATGTCGATAACGTTTATAAATAGTCCATTGAAATGGACCATGGATTGTCGTTATACAATATCTATGAGAAAAAACAAACAATCAAGAAATTAATTTATTAAATATAAATATGAATTAATATTTACAAATATGGATTAAGAAATTCAGCAAAACCTGCATAGATACGTTCAGCAACAATTGATGTAACATGAACAGGTACATTTGGAACAAATGTTCGACCACTACGATCAAAAATATGTGCCACAGTAAATTTATCAGCTATAATAAAATAATACAATGAATAATATGAACTATATAATTTAACAAACCTCTTTGAAAGCGTTCGTCAATAGGATCATTAAAATTATTATCCGGATATGGTAAATATTCGTTATGTTTTCGATCAGGATGGCCTGCATTGATTGCTAATTCAGCCATTCCAGCTGTATGTCGAACCAAAGCACTGACACCGCCTGAATCATCGTGGCGTGTCATCTGAAAATAAATCATTAAATTAGTCTTTGTTTGTCATTATATTTATTAATAGCCTATATAAATGATTGATACAAAAAAGAAACAAGGTATATTTGTATGTTTCGTTTCACTGATCAACGAAGGAGAAAATCGTGTAAACGAAATTATTACTAGCGAAAAGGAATATGTAACGGAAATAAAAATGTTTATTGCTACTATGGAGAATAGTAAAAAAACTTAATCGTGATTCATTCTATCGACTTGCTAATAGAAAAGAAAAATAGTTTTGTACAATAAAGAATAGAAATAATTTAATCTATTCGAGTAAATAAATAAGAGAGTATAAAATTAACTGATTAATGAATCATATTAATCTTATCAAGATAAAAGAATTATGACTGTTATTTAAAAATTGAATAAATGATTTTATGTTTTTATTCGATAGTATAATTCAACATTTAAATCTCAAGGATAATAACAAGAAACATAAAAGTCAAATTTTGTTTTACTCGTCTCTTGTTGCAAAATATAGAACAGAACATGTATACATGGTTCTTTCTTTTTTTTTTTTATTTCTTTTATTGTTATCCATCCGATATATGTTGACGAATCAGAGATATTCAATTAGATGTCACTATGAGAGATCTTTTCTAATCGGTTCACAAATCTATCCAATCTTATTTAACTCGATGAGCTTATTAACAGTTAAATAGAGATTTATTTTCATTTATATATCTAAATAAGATATTGAGAATGGTCAAAACAATTGTTTCCAACATAAAGAATGCATTCTTTTCTCTATAACAAACTAAGTCTTAAAAATGAAAGAAATTTCTAAAAAAAAGAAAATGTATAACTTAAAATTCCTATGCATTTTCATAAAGAATAATTATCGTCTAATGCTTTTGGAAATATTTCTTACTTAAAAAAAAAAGAGAACATGTTAACTGAAGTGTTTCATGTTGCTATGAATATATGTAGACAAACGCATTATAATAATTATATTTCAAGTCAATATGATTGGATTCTTGAAGAATAAGAAATATTTTATATATATATATTCTTTTTATGGCATATGGTTGATTTTATTCACGTAGTTATAAATCAGGTACCTGTTAATCAAAATAAAAAATGTATCTTCTTTTGTTGTGTATAACAATATTGAGTATATGCAACTGTTGTTATTCTTATTTATTTTTTATCATGTAGTTTTTTCCTTTGAGATCGATTCTGCTTACTTTTGTATGATTTTTATTCACATATGATCAGATTAAGGAGAAAAATATTTTCTATATAAACTTATTATAATATATTAATCACCTAAATTTTCAATACTATTTCAAAAAACAAAAGTGACATTTCATACGTTTTATTTTTCTTAAGCTTTTAGTTAAGTACATGACTTATTATAGACTTATAGACAAATACTACTTGAATCAATTATAGTTTAATAAAAAATCAATTTCAAGTAGATCATTAACTTTTATGTGTCAAGTTGAACTTACAAATAACAATAATATATCGAACAAAACCGACCTATATACTATATGATAGAGAGTATATTCGATTCATATATGAATAAAAATAAGATTGATACGAGACATTGAACAAAATGACAATCGATACGGTCAGTATTACTTTTAATATATACAAGTTCATATTAAAGAAGAAAAAAAAAGAGAATAACGAGAATAAAAACATTTTGTATGATGAATATGCAAAACTAACTCTTTTGTATGCATGTAGGAATAAAGTATCATTATTAATATGAGATTAAGTAGACAGATTCATTGTTCATTTATTATAGTATAGACTACACTATTTTCAATAATATTCCTTATCTTCAGTATGATCGTTTCTATTTTAAATGAAATATTAAGGCAATTACAAAATAATATATTTTTCTCTTCGTATGTTATTCAGGATGTTTAATTTATTTCAAGGTAAAGTAGCTAAATGTCGAAAGGTAGGACGACGAAAACCATAATATCATATATATACTCATCGGTTGCATTAATCAGTATCAAAGCAAAGATAGGATGAGTATGGATGCTCTTCGCATTTAACACCCGCAATCACCCTAAGAAATTTTACTTAAATAAGTTTTAGCTAATTATACGTTCTCTGACATTAGATTCAAAATTAGGAATCACAAACATCATCTTTACGTAGTTTGCTTTGATCATTGGTATCAGTATGAAGAACCGCGAAGTAGAAACGGCTTTAACAGCGTCCATATTTGACCTTTGGACATGTTTAGTTAATATACAAATCTATCAGAAATAACTACGCGTTTGCCTTTATTAGTTTCTGAAAATGTTATGATAGGTGTATCACTTATAGAGATGTAAAGAAAGTTTGTAGAAATGGACACAAACTACCCTATATACGCAATTCAATAATTAAGGATTATCATTAAATCCTCTTAGCGAAATAATCTAATTAGTGCAGAGATATACGCTTATTAGTAAATGTCCACAATGTATCATGAGTTGATAGAAATTGGTTTGACGACATTATTGACATTCCTTCTTTCAATATTTTTTTTTCCACATTTTCTTTTCAACAATCTGTTATTCGGCATTTCGTCTTTCGACCTTTTTTACAATACCATTTAATCATCTTTATTTTTGTATCTTCTATTATTGGATGTTATTTATTATTCTTTCAAATTATCAGTTATTTTTTCTTTTTTTTCTTCTTCTCCTTTGAGAATACGAAGATAATACTTTGATACATATATATCAACATAATCTATTGTAAAAAAAAATGGAGTGATAACTATTATGTAGTGGATCTCTCTTCAGCAATCAACTGTTGTCAAAAAGAGTTCTATCTTATATAATTAGATTAGTTATATCATTATTTTTCCATTGATAACATTTTGTCTATATTTTTCAAGATCTTGTTGTCTCTCGTCTTATTATTGAGATGATAGATGTTTGTGTGGTGATGAGTGATGATAACGCTTTTGTATAATCTTAAGATTCTTTTCATCTGTGCTTTATATGAAATAGAGTCAATCATATAAATTATCTTTGTCTTTTTTTGCGGTATATATCTATATAAAGATGTATATAAAGAATATAATAGGAAAGGGAATACAAAAGAAGAAGAAGAAGAAGAAGAAAAAAGAAACAGTAGATATTAGTGCAACAAGAATAACCACAATGATGATGACAATCTTTCTCCTTGGTATCTTTCCTTGTCTTGTATTACTAACTCTACTCTGCATCCATTATCATAAATACTAATCAATTATTAGTATTTTTATATTTATTCTTTAGACTATAGACGATCTTATATAGCTCAAGAATTTGTATATGTGTATGTGTTCAATAACAATAAACATATGAATTAATAATACCCATGACATATTGAATGATCTTCAATCAACAACAACGACTAGTATGTCGTTAAATAATGTATTATTTATGATTTATTGTAATCATGAAATTATTATTGATATTAATATGTATATATTTCATACCTTTCAAGAAATGGTATATTCAATGTCAAGAAGATCCATTAACTATATCATCAACAACTGTTGAAACACAATATCTTCATTTTAATATGACTCATTATGGAGTAGATGGTGGTGTTTTTTCAAGTATGTAACTAACATTTTATTTATTTCCTCTCTCTTCAAAAAAATTCTTTCTTCTTTCAAAGGTCCTAATTTTCCGCATAATTATCCTCAAGATACAATTTTATTTTATCAATTTACAGCATCAATTGATTATCGTGTTGTTGTTGAAATCGATTCTTTTCAAATACGTGGTGTTTCACCTCAATGTACACATGATTATTTAGATGTTTTCATAAATCTTACTGATTTTAATTTTATTCATGATCAATTACTTCATCGTTATTGTGGTCGGAATAAACCACCATTATTAATATCATACACAAATTTACTTTTACTTGGCTTTTTTACTGAAGATACACAAACAGAACGAGGTTTTAATGGTTCATTTCATTTTATATCCGAACAACGATATAAAAATCATCTTATACAAGAACCATGTAATTATATTTTTAATTCATCGATATCAAAACGTGGAGAATTTTCTTCTTCAACATATCCCGGAACTTATTTACCAGTAAATATATATATAAGATATGGGTAGAAAATAATTATATTATTTCGTTTTTTTAGTGGCAATTTTGTAATTATTCATTTATTGGTTTACCTGGTGAACGTATTCATATTCGTTTTCGTGACTTAATGTTATTTAAAACATTAAATACTCAACATTGTGCTATTGATTTAATTCGTTTATATGATAATATATTTCATTCAAATGAACTTCAACAAAAAAATTTTACTAATAAAAATATTTTCTCAGAAGAAATTAATGAACATCATATAACAGATCTTTGTGGTACATATACAATGCCACTTGATATTTATTCAACAAGTAATTATTTATTGTTCTATTTTATTACGACACATTATGCAGAGTTGACTGATGATGAACAAGCACGATTAAATGATGCATCAAGTCCATTATTATGGCGAAAAGGTTTTTATGCTGAATATGAATTTTTATCAACATTAACTAAACTTGATTTTATATCGAAAACAAAATCAAATCAATATTTATCAGGTACGGAATGTGATCAAACAATAAAATCATTTGGACAAGGTTATGGTCAAATTCAATCACCTAATTGGCCGAATTTATATAAACCACAAACATCATGTACAACATATTTCTTAGGTATTGATGATCGTTATGCATTAGAAAATGTTGAATTTGAATTTGAACAATTTGATATTGATTGTCAAATAGCATCTTTTGTTATTTATAATGCAAGTAGAATATATGATTATAATTTTAATTTACGATCATCATCTGTATTAACAAATACAATGTCAATAATAAAAGAAAAATCCCTAGCATTTAATAATTATTATCAACAAGATGTTGATTTTAAAGATAATCTTACATTTTGTGGTCATTTTAAACCTGAAGGACGTTTTGTTTCACAAAATGCATTACTGAAAGTATCATTCGTTCCTAATAATCGTTTAACAAATCGTATTTCACCATCATTATTAACTGGTGGGAAATATCAAGCAAAATATAAATTTATTAAAAGTTATCATCAAATAGCTGATGATAAATTTCATGGAACAAGTTCGAATGATTGTAATCTTGTATATTATCAATCACGTCGACAAAGTGGTAAGATAGACATTTTCCCAGAAAAAAAATTATTTTTAATATTTAGGAAAATTTGAACCACCACGTTCATCACAAAATGATTATTTTTCTAATTCAAATTGTACATTTCATTTTTATATTTCAAATCCAAATTTTCGTCTTCTTATATGGTATGATTATTTTATTATTGCCGATGATGATTATACACATTGTCCATCCGATAATTTAACTTATTCATATCGTTCATATAAATCTTCATCATATTCATTATATCCATATATTTATTGTGGTTATCAAAATTTCCCTCCGCCATATTTAACAAGTTCTTCAACTGAACAATTTCGTATACATTTTCGTTCAAATAATGATTCGAATACAAGTTTAGGTTTTAATGGACGTTATGAATTTATCAATCAATCACATCATTTATTTTCATCAAAATGTCGAAATCCATTTGATCCTATTATTGATATAGATGAAAATGAACAAACATATGGTAATATATCAAGTAATGGTTATCCAGAAAATATTATCTGTGAATGGTCATATCGAACAACATATGGATTTCAATTTAATTTACAAATAACTATTCTCGATATGGAAGGTTCAAAAATACAAGATCCACCATTAGGATGTCAATCATCAGTTTTAAAAATTTATAGTCATGAACGAATGGATGAATTATGTGGTAAACAAGAAAATATAACGTATATTCTTACAAATTCAAATTGGTTTACTATACAATTTATTTCTTTAAATCGTCAAACAAAAGAATATTTACAAGGTTTTTATTTAACATGGACAATTGTTCAATTGAAAATAAATAATCAATGTTTATTATCTTCAAATAATTATTTTGATTGTCAAAAATCATCAACTATAAATGAAACATCATTTTGTATTCATCGATCATTAATATGTGATGGATTTATACATTGTCAACCGTTATCAAATCATGATGAATTTTTATCAAATTGTTCTCAAAATTCATCATCAAATTCATATTTTATATCATTTCCATTTTTACGACAACATTATATATTAATTTCAATTATTTTTCTACTTTCATTTATTATATTATTTATTAGTATTATATTCATTTTATTAATAATTAAAACAAAACAAGATTGTATAGCAAAACAAAAGAAAAATAAATCGACGAATATTGATTTATGTGATGTGGGTGGTGATGATGATAATGAAGATTTTAGTGATATAAGATTGATAAAACAAACTGTTACAACAGTTTAAATATACGAATTAAAATAAGTTCTCTATAAAAATGTGTATGTGTGTGTGTGTTATTCCGTCCGATTTCTCGTTTCTTCTTTTGTCATTGTATGTTATATAAGAGTAAAATAGATAAATAAACATGTGCAGGTTAATTGTGTTAGTTTATGAATGACTAGATTGATATAATTGATTAGTTATGCGTGAAATATCATGTGTTGCTATATTATTTATTTATCTATTACGAATAGACCTATATCTTTTCCTTTTTCTTTTTGTAAAGGTTACACAATTTAGATTATAATAGCTATTGAAAGAGAGTATGTTGCATTACGAAAAGAAGAATAACATACGATCCAATTAATATCGATACAATTTCTATGTGTATGTCGAAATAAAAATATAGATATTCCTTTCTTACATATCAATCAATTTCATTTATTTTACATTATATTAAAATCTTTAATATATTGCTTAGAAATTTTTCTCTATTCAAAAAGGTGTAATAACTCGAACGGATCAAGTATTTGACAAGATTAAAATTTCATTAATTCTAGTACTACAAATATGAATCAATCTTGAGCCCTACATATCATTTCTACATTATTGATCTATATTGTAAAATCTAAAAATATATCTTCATGTCTTTTTGTTTATATCATTAGAAGTCTTTAGCACACTATCGTGTAATCAGCATAGAAGAAAAATTTATTTTCAATCTATACGCCAATAGTTTATTTACTATCTCAATTGAATATTATCGATTCATTAAAAAACATTTTTTTTCCTATGATTTCGAGCAATTCAGTTAGAATAGTAGATGATTCATTTAATTATAAATTAGAGATATGAGTTTTCTCTCTTTCTTATTGCATATTCATTGGATAATAATGTCATGATATGATATCATAAGCTTGTAAAATCATGTAAATGGAAATCAAGTTTTTCTATAGTTAACTCTATATAGCAATTTATATTTCCGCTGAAAGTAAGATGAATGTTATTGAGCAAGAATGTGGTTTGGAACTAGAAGGTAGCAATGAAATTGATTCAGCAGATAATAAATCGTTCACACACTCCCGTGATCTTCCATTTCGTATCCTTTAACAAAAAAAATCCTTCCAATGATATTAATAGGATTATGAATCTTGATGTTCATTTATCTCTAAACAACATTGATTCACATTCCAGAGAGCATACTTTATTAGGACATTAATAGACAAGTGAAAAAATCATTCTAAAAAAATACATGTTATAAGCATAGTGATTATATAATATTTTAAATACAAAATGTAGTTCATATGACTAAGTTTCTTCAAGAAACTTTAACATTAATAAACTTTTATCGCTATCTTGATTAATCCCAATTTTTTTTATTCACTATATTTATTAAGATCATATAAAGAACAGTCTTTCTCAATTATTTCTTAGGTTATATCTAGTCGATAAGATTTAAATCTTGAAATCAAGCAATATTTTAATTCTGTATGATTTTGATATCTAGTCTCAATATATCCAAATTAATAATTGAACATAGTACAAGGATAATAAAAACAGAGTATAAAATATTTTATTGAATCAAGTCTATATATGTTATATTGCAAATGTTCAAAAACTGATATAAACTACTGTAGAAATTAAAGAGAAAATTTGAATCAAAATTCTATATAAGAGAAATACATTTTTTAGTACATTTACACAACGAAAAGAATAGATATGAAAGTATACAAATACAAATTTGATTAACGAGACGAATTCGAAAAAAAAATTTAACAAGATTTCGTTAGATATGAGATTATTATGAAGTTTTATATCCATCTGATTTGTTGGCAGTAAGATCTTATTTTATTTCTCTATAGTTGTTATTTTTGTTTGTGGAACAAGCTACTGTATATATGTAAGTTTAACATATCCGTGATATTCTTTGTGTCACTTTTTCTCTACTAGTTGTTATTTGCATCACTCATCCATAAAGCCTGAAAATATCAGAAATAAAATTATACTAATGATATAAGTATATAACTATGCTTTTTTTCGTGATAAAATATGTATTTGACATTAGAAACTATAATGACAAATATTGTTATTCAGGTCTATAAACACGAACAATGGACGACAAATTTGTGATATTAGCTCATTTATTGTCCAACCTAACAATCTCGCAAAACGAAAGTTAACGAACCAGATCAAGGTCACCATGATTAACATCATGGCTATTAAAAATATTTTATACATTTCGTACGTGTAATATTAATTTCTACAATTAATCTTCAATTTTCTTATTTTAAAGTTTATGAAAAAGGAAAAAATGAAAGAATAAAATGTCTTTAGGTTTCGGTTTTTGATATCGATTGTTTACATACAACTAGTAATAAGAAAAAACATTTCATATACGATTTTTCAAATTTGTACATGCCTTCTTCATCAAAAGAGCGATTGTGAGTCGCTTTGCTCGTTCTGTCGGTAGATTCAATTACCTATACATACGATACACTAAAACAACATCATCATATACGTAAAACACAGCGATCTATCGTTTGATTGACTGACTCTTCATTTTTTTACTATTTACTAACGTCTATCTCTCACATTAGGCTGAAAATTCAACAAATCACAACCACGCAATATTGCAAGTAAAAAATAAGAAACAATCATTCATGCATAAATAACACTTATTCTCTGTTTCATTACTAGCTGTCATGACACATACGTTGGTAGCTGATAGTCATAGTTCAGATGCTCAGTCACCTTCAAATTCACAAGTATTCAAACAGCTACAACTTAACTATTTAATTGGTTACGCACTTGCCGCAGGTAACTATACTTTATTGTATTCATCATTATCATCTTTTCAATATGAATTGTACAGCTGGTAACAATTTACAAAGTTCCTATCGATATGCTATTTTCGATTCATATGGTCTTAGACGAACAACAATTGAACGAATTTTTCTTTGTGCTCATATTTCAACTTTAACGCTTGGTACACTTATTTCATCACTTGCTGATAAATAGTAAGTACAGTAAAACCTCCCAAAATGAACACCTCTCTATAATGAACACCTCTGGTTTGAACACATTTTTTGGTCCCCCCGATCGATTTTTGCTGTAAATAGACCTCCGCAAGATGAACACCTCCGACCTCTGAACAATGAACGCTTTTTTTAGTCTCTTCTGTAAAAGGAAACCTCTATATAATGAACATATAGTGATTAACTGTACGTTTTTCTATGAAATACAGAGCTGAAAAAATATGCTGTTCATATTAAGGAAATGATAAATCAGTTTTTAACGGTCAACTCATCATAACAAGCTCTGTCGTATGTATGCATCAAACAAAACAATGCGATTAATCGGCGATGAGTTAATCGATTCTATATGATAGGACAACATGCATTCTATCTTCGATTGTAAAATGAAACAGAACACACACGTTAACTTTGTCTATAAAAATGCAGTTAATTAGTGTAAATGAAAATAACGCTTCATATCGTACAATTACTGCGAAGTACAAAATCTCGATCGGTAGTATCTCAATTACCGACTATTCTTAGAAAATATAAATAGATGTGAATAATAGATAAAAATGCTTTCTTTTACTAGTTTTTGTTTAAAACAAAATAGATCTTTAATATTTTAAAGATAAAAAAAATGTTTTTTTTTTATTTTTCACTTGATAATTGAATAAATATGTGAAATAATTGAAAAAGATGGTGTTTTGGAATTAATAGTAATAGATTTTAATATCAAGATGCATAGCTATCATTTGTCTATACTGATATTATATGGTGTATATCTAAACCTTTATTTAGTATGAAACCTCTGTAAGATGAACACCTCCTCTAATGAACACTTTTCAAGCGGTCCCATTAGTGTTCATCTTACGGAGGTTTTACTGTATATTGTTTCAGAATATATTATCAAAATAGAAAAGAATAATTGTATTATTATCTATATTTAGTGGTCGTCGAACAGCATGTATTTTATCCGCCATATTCTATACTATTAGTTGTCTCTCACTTGTGAGTAAATTTTATAAAACATCCTAGTATTATTTTATAATGTAATGTATATCTTAAAAGAATATCAATATATTATGGATTTTTTTCATCGGAAGTGCAGCTCGTGGTATAGCTCATTCATT
>CAJNOI010000034.1:91219-109296 GCA_905250115.1 Adineta steineri
CACAGCAATAAATATGAACAGTGAATAATAACTAATGTTATTGTCATTTATATTGTTCGAAAGTATTAGACAGTTTCGATATAATTTATTTTAAATAAAATTTTACTTTTCATATATATATATATAAAGATATGTAATATGTTAAGAGATGACTTTTTCATTTAATTTTTAGAAAGAGTGAGAAATACTATATTGGATAATTCGTCAATTTTAAGCATTAATAAGAGTTCATTTATAGGTAAAGAAAAAATATAGGTGATTCAAATATATTTGTATGAGATTCTAGTATAATAGTGAATCTTGTCCATGACATTATATTGTATTTAAAGAGATTTTTTCTTTTAATAATAGAAGAAAAAAAGGAGGAAAATAAAACAACATATCTTTCAAATTGATAAATAAAAATTAATTTTTTTTATAATATGAAACTTTTAATTTTATTATATTAGACTGGCACTTGATTATCGTAGTTTTTGTTCTTATGGTTCAGACTAATTCTACAGAAGTTAAATCAATTATATTTTTACAATACTCACAATAAAATATTCATTTTTGATATTTCGCCTAGTTAAATTTTATAATTATATTCATTATACTCTTTTCATTGTTATATATTAAGTTCATAGTCATCATTTCAAGGTAAAATAACCCGACTAAATAATTTAACAACACACTGTGCTATTATCGTCTATTTGATATACGCAATACGTTGACATATTTTAATGCCATAAAACTAATAACCCAGTATGGTTGAGCATACGATCAATAATTAGTGCAAAACAAGTGATTAATATCTAATTTTATTTTTTTTTCTTTCGTATAACACCTTAGTCGATAAAATAAGATTGTGTATAATGTATTCAATAACTTTCATAATGGATTAGTTTTATTTACTTAGTCGGTATCATATGCTCATATATATATGATGAAAATAATTGAATGGTAATATTTGTCATGTGTATAAGTATTTTTTTTCTTCTTTATTTAACTACGGTTGAATATAGAGATAATATACTTATGATGCCTTGTATCTAAGAATAAGAAAAAATGTTATATTATAATAATTTTTAAAATATTATAAGTGACTCTATGACAATTAGTGGCGTAAACAAGGTTAAATTAGAGAAAAATTGATTAAATAAGAAGATGATTTAACATACAATAATGCTTCACATAGTTGTGACTTTAGTACTAGTGTTCCTAATGTTATAGCAGCGTTCGATACTGAGGAAATATTAATAAAACTTACGTTTATGGGTATTTTTTATTTGTATTTAACTATTTGACAAAAAATATATTTGAAATAAATCTTTTCATTCTTTATACATTGTTCATTATGATTGAATAAGTTGTATTTTTCATTTGTAGAGATAGTAATATAACATAATCTCGAAAAATTTAGACACGTTTAATACTATTTAGTATGTAAACATTGCAGTGTAATTCTATGCTATTTTATGGCAGATATTCAAAAGTCTTTGCAGTATTTTTTATTTTGGATATATCTTGCCTCTATTGATGATAAAATTTTAAATTTTTTTCAAAAGACGCGTCGTAAAAAACTGTGCAAAACGTACGTAAAAAATATATCTTTGTATTTTGAGCAATATGAATAGTCAGGAGAATATTATTTGAATATATATTTTTATCAGCACAAAATAATTGTATATTCTCATGCTTATGTGATATCTTGTGTCTAGATAACCTTCGAGTAAACCAAACTAAATAAAAGATTTTTATCAGAAGGTTTTATTTTGTCTATTTCTTTTATGTGAAAGAAGAGCAAGAAGAAAAATGACTGAATCTTATGATTTTACATTATGGTCACATTATTATCGTGATTATCTTCTTTCAAATATCATACCATTTTGGCTTCGTCATTCAATCGATACTGAATATGGTGGTTATTTTACATGTCTTGATCGTTATGGTAAAGTTTTTGATACCGACAAATTCATTTGGTTACAAGCAAGACAAGTTTGGATGTTTGCTAAATTATATCAAGATAATGATTTAAATGTATCAGATAATGAACGAAAAGAATGGTTAAAAACAGCACAACATGGCGCAATATTTCTTGAAAAATATGGTCGACATCCCATAAATGGTCAATGGTATTTTTCATTAACACAACAAGGTCATCCACTTATTGAACCCTATAATATATTTTCAAGTATATTTGCTTCAATGGCATTTGGGCAAATGGCTAAAATTGATAAAAATAATTGTGAAAAATATAAACAAATTGCATTAGAAACATTTGATGATATACAAAAACGTCGTTTAAATCCAAAAGGTGAATGGAATAAAGCAAGTGATTTATCGCCACGAAAATTAAAAAGTTTTGCTTTACCTATGATGATGTGTAATTTATCGATGGAATTAGAACATCTTATTGATAAACAACTTATACAAACATTAACACAAGAATGTATACAAGAAATAATTGTTGAATTTCGTCAAGCTGATTCAGGATTAATTTTAGAATATATTAATGCAAATGATGGATCACGAGATGATTCATTTGAAGGACGATTACTTAATCCAGGTCATGGAATTGAAGCCATGTGGTTTTTACTTGATATTGCTGAACGACAAAATAATAAAGAATTAACTACAATTTGTATTGATACAATAATAAAAATCTTAGAATATAGTTGGGATGAAAAATATAATGGAATTTTTTATTTTCTTGATATTGAACAACGACCACCACAACAACTTGAATGGGATCAAAAATTATGGTGGGTTCATTTAGAAACATTAATTGCATTAATTAAAGCTATTGATCATCAACCTGAACGAACAGATGAATTACTCGGTTGGTTAAATAAAGTACAAAAATATACTATTGATCACTTTGTTGATTCCGAGGGTGGAGAATTATATGGATATCTTAATAGACAAGGTGAAGTTTTATTAAATTTAAAAGGTGGAAAATGGAAAGGATGCTATCATGTACCACGTGCTTTTTATTTATGTTATAAAACACTTGATAAAATTAGCAAGAAAAAATAAATAAAAGTTTCTTTTTTTTTTTCTTCTTTTATTTAATAAATTAATTATATTTTCAATGATTATATGTGTACATACTATTTTTTGAGTATAAGGAATTTTTGCTATATGTAAATATTCAATATAAGACATGATATGATTAAAATCAATGTCGTCAGAGTAATATATTGTAATAGATACATATTATCACTATTAATTAAACGTCGATGGCAGGATTGCAAAATCCAAATTTAAGAAAGCAAGATTTTTTCATTAAAAAATAGGAGTTGATCAGAAGACTTTCTCTCGACACCCGAAAGAGAATACGACAGTGTCACGTACTTTATTTGCAAAAAAGCAAAGTTTTTCATCCTCAAATACTTATTATTTTAGTTTTTAATAAACGAGCAATGAAAAGGTCTGTATGAGTGAACGAAACAAAGAGAAATAGAAAGATAATCATATATAGTTCATTTTACTGATCTTTTCAGAGCTGGTTATTGAAGAATATAAACAAAACAGATACAATTTTCATTCTATTCCTATTATCATATCATCAAAATTTTGAGTGATTCAAATTTGACTGACAATTAGTTCTTTAAACTCATTATTTATCAGCCTATATCAGCACTGGAACCAGATCGGTTGTAAAAAAAATCAATTGACAAAGAATTTGTTCATTTAATGTCAATGATAATATAAGAAATGGACATAATATTCAATGACGATCAATTATTTTTCTATATAAACTAATTGAACGAAGAAAAACTTGTTGCGAATGAACAATTGAAACTTTGAACTTAATATACCAAAGTGAATAATTCAATGTAATCATAGTTGATAGCATACGTATATTTCTTAAATATATAGGTAGCATACATTACTTGAAAGAGTATTAATTCTTCTTTGTCATATAACAAGTAAAACAAATATCGTTTCAATTAAAATAGAGTAATTCTTACTTGTTTATTAGAAATCTCAAGGAACGGAAAATTGTTTCATATATTTTATTCTATTATATAAACTGCAATAATACATGAAATAATACTAATACTAATCAAAATTAAGAAGTATCATAATGTCGACAGATATTAAATGCAATAAACTTTTTCGATCATTTAAGTATTTCATTCTTATTGATTTTGAGAAGATAAACTGTATTAGTATTGCAATTATAAATTTAATGAATAAAAAAGATCATATTGAAATGAAATAATTTTCAACTGATTTTAATGTTTCTTTTTTTTTATATAATTATTCAAGCCATCTTTTATATTAAAAAAAAAGAAGAAGATAAACATCCTATAGATATACACATAAATAAAACTATGAAGAAAGAGCTTTAACTTTATCATTATGTCTATGTGCATATGGTAATGTTTCACTTGGTTTTAATCTAACATGAGCCACTGATGGATCACCACCCATTAAAGCTAAATGTTCTGTACCTTTACTTTCAAAAAATGTATAAGATAAACTAATATCATGAACACCTTGTAAACTAGGATCTCGAACAAAATCAGGATCAATATAGAAGAAGACTGGCATATCAATTTCTTCACCTGGTTCTAAACGTTGTTCTTCAAAACAAAAACATTGAATTTTATTAAAATAAAAAGCTGCTTGTGATGGTTGAACATTGTATGTAGCTATGCCAATAATAGGTCGATTCGATTCATTCTTTGCGCGATAAAAAGCTAATGCTGTTTCACCTGGTTTTATAAAGATTTCACGTTGTTCTGGTTCAAATGTCCATGGTAAAAGTGATGATGGTGTAGAAGAAAAATGTATTCGTAATAATGGATGTGCTTTATCTGTTCGTTGAGATAATTGTCTTACATTAGCTGATATAATATCATCATCTTCACTTTTTCTTATAATACCATCAAAACCTGTTGCTTCACAAAACATTTTATATAGTGGTACAGATGCATAAGTTAATCCAAGCATAAGAACAGCCATTGAAGCCATATAAAGTGCAATATTAACTGTTTGATTTTTTTCATTACGTTCAAATTTTTTAAATTTTTCTTCAAAATCTTTTCTATTTTCTAATTTTTCTATATTATTATTATTATTATCATTCTTAGATGATGATGATGAAAAACGTTTTAGAATTAGAGAAGAAGAAGAATTAGTAGATGATATTGTTGGTAATATATGATTATAAAGAAAATGTTTTGATAAAAAAGGTCGTAGAATATGACGAGATATTAAAAGATTCATGAAATCTATAAAAAGAAAGAAGATACTTGATTCTTTTCAAACAAACAAAAACAAAAAATAAGAATTATTGTTGTAGTTGTTTTTTTTTTCTTCTCCTATAGATAATATTTCATTTTACCGACAATAAATTTTGTCGATTCAATGTTACTTTTTTTTTTTCTTTTTATTTCGATTCTTTTTGATCCAAATATACGGTTACAAAAACAAAAGAAAATGCTCATTTCTCTTTTTTAGGTTTCTTTTCATCTTCAGCTGCTTGTTTAGCTTTCTTTTCACGTTGTCCAATTAATTTAGCATCAGCACGTGCCATACGTAAAGCTTGATAAGCGTTGAATTTAGTATCAGCATCATTAATTGGACGAGCTTTTTCACGTTGTACTCGTTGTTTAATTGGCATAACTTTTTGTTTCTTAAGTTGTGTAGCCAATTTAATTTCTTCGGGTTTAGCATCATTTTTCTTTGGTTTATCAGCTTTTAATGGAAATAAGATAAGTTTACCAAGATATTGTTTTAAACGTTGAACATTAAGCTAAAAAAAACATATATTTTATTTAAGTAAAAATAAAAATTGATTTTTTCGTTACTTGAAAAGCTTCAGTTGATTTATTGCGTCGTCGATGATCAACTGAAATACCGATTGTTCGTGCATAAGTTGGATGAAGACCAGCAGCACATATTTCATCCAATGAAAAACCACGTCCAGCACGTACTTTCATATTATAACGACGTGTTGTACCACGAACAACTGGCCGTAATGAACCTTTTGCTGGTCGAGGTGCAACACGTTGAGCTTTAGCTAAACGTTTTTGATGACGACGTGTTTTACGACCTGGTTGATCAAACCAAGTACGAACATGTAATTGCCACTTTTTATGAAAGTGAGCATTTGGAATAACATTATTATGTTTCATTGTCAGATGTCAATCTAAAACAAAAAAAACGAAAAAATTCATATAATTTTTTTTTTTCTATTGTCCTCAGATCTCATAATCGAATATCACGTGAGCCCACAAACAATAAGGCGAACGAACTGCTGCTTAATAAGAAAAAAAACAGGTTTTTTTTTTCATCGAATAAATTAAGCAGTTGTTAGTTCGTCTTACGATTAAAATGCTCGTCAGTCGTCATTTATCATCATTGGACAATAAAATAAATAATTCTGCATCAGCTATAAAAAATTATCTTTCAAAATAAATCAGACTAATCTGTCTTATATAAATTAACATCATATGCAGATAATTTTTGTTATTTAAGAAAAAGAACTTTAAAGATGAATAAAATATGTTTATACATATGTAAAGGATTTTATAGTAAATGGTAAATTATGGATTGACGATTAATTTGATCGGAGGAATTTATCTTCGAAAATAATTTATTTAAAATTAGAAATATTTTGAAAATAGATTGTATCTTAAATAAAATAAGAATAAATAATTCTTATTTAATTCTTTTATCTAATTGGATAATAGATGACGAATCAAATGTGAGAGTGATTGATAATACAGCTTGTTTTTTTAATAATACATGTTTTGCAATCAGTAATTGAGTGTGGTTGTTTTATATTGTCGTAAACAAATGTCTTATACTGATAAAGACAGTTTTGAGCCTCTTGTGGTTCTTCAATTTTCACCAACAACACCAACAATTACCAAAGATTGGGTTATTAAACGATTAACTTCAAGTCATACTGAAGATGAAGGTTCTGGTTTACTTGCCCGCTATGAACATACCCCGGAAAATCAAGTAAAATATTTGTTTTTCTTATTAAAAAAATTTAGATTAGATAAGTGGCTAGTTTTGTAGATCATACTCTACTTTATATAAAACTGCAGGTCATCATATACTCATTTGATCTCATATTCAATGCTTTAGTGTAAACCTTTTTGCTTATATTATAATTAAAGTTTGTTTCTTGATTTATTGACATTTAATTATATTTTCCGGTGAAGAGACATTGAATTTGTTTGCATAACTATTTTTCTTATTAATAGTTGATGAATCAATATAGTTAACGATTTTTTTCTTTGTTCTAGTTTTTACATGCCTTGTATTTTAAGACATTGACATTGTACAGTTTTTGCTTATGCTTTAGACTGATTACTTTAATATTTATATGTGTGTCATTTCAATTTTCTGTCGCATATCTTAGAATGAGGATGAAGGTATCACAATTAGTAATAAGGTCTTTGAATCTTCAAAATTGAAGATTGAAAATCTCTGATTAACCATATTATAAGTAGATTATGCGTTAAACTCAATTGTCTCACGAAAATACCTCTAAATTAACCTTCGTACATTAAGTGTCCTTGAACTGCAATATATATTATTCGGTTGTTAGTTTAGGTCATTGTGACATTTGTTTAATTGCGATGTTATATAATTAGGCTAGATCAACATCTGAACGTTGGTAATTATATAGAAATACACATGTTATTACTATAAAAAAATATTGAATAATAGATAATTATCTGGATTGAGTATATGATTTATAATAATGATGAAACAGTAATAAATTAATGAAGTAGAAAAATACGTGGGTAGACGTTAATACGAATAATAAAAATACATATCAAGAAAGAAAAACAACTGGACGAGATTATACATGGTAATAAGTAGCTACTGTCAGATTATAAAGTAATTGATAACAGATCTATTAATATTGACTTAGTAATAAATATTAAAAACAACAAGCTAATGAATACTAATTTCATTCAAAACATATTTAGAAAACGATCGCTAGTTACGTAACTAATATTTTTTAGTTGAAGAATCTATCGATGATAATAATAACATTTTTTTTTCTATTTATGCTCTGTAGAATTAATTTATATTGATCATTTTAGAAGGTTTTTTGAATTTATTATTTTATAGGATAGTATAATTGTAATTGGTGCAACACTTGATCGTCTTTTGGCAGGAGCAGAAGAAATACGGATACAAAAATGGTATAAAAATAAAGGTCTAACCGATTTTATTGTTGCGGATATTGAACATTTTGAAAATTCAGGTAAAAAAATTGTTTTTTTGTTAAGTTGTTTAATAATTCATAGAAATTTTTTTAGAAAATCCGTCAAATATTTTATATAAATCGGAAAAACAACGTATTATCTATGAAGAAATACAAAATTTACATCCAGCAAGACATGAAACAACTGTACCAGGTATTCGAAAGAAGACATTTGTACCTGAAAATGATACTATCCGTATGTAAAAATGCATGAAAACAAAACTTATTTTTTTTTCTAATTTTTTTTGTTTTCTCTTTAGTTAACATTTTAACTGATCATGATTATCTTGTGAATTTTTTTCCATTACATGACAAAGAAGATATTAAATTACTTGAATATGATTGGTTTGCATCAAGAACTTCAATGTTTAAATCTCAGGATATTCGTAAGAATTAAAAAATAAATAAATAAATAACAAGTATATTCATTATTTAAAAATAATTTAGATAAAATTCGAAATTATTTTGGTGAAAATGTCGCATATTATTTTGCATTCTTAGAGTTTTATACAAAAGCTCTCGTACCAACAGCTGTACTTGGTAAGAATAATTATCTGAAAGAAAGATTCGGGAAACGCTACTCTCTAGAATAGTGATCAGTATAAATGAAACTGTATTTTATCACTATCATCAGTTGATTTTCTAAGGTTTTTGTCTTACATATTATAGAAGAAAAAATATTAATCAAAATTATTCACATGTCATCATAATAAAGATTCTGGTATAACTATTTGTTGTCATTTAAATATAGATATATGTTTTTCAGTAATATATTAAATGTACCCCTTATAATTTAATATTAGTCCCTTATGTGTTTATTCTTTCACTTTATTGTTATATTTTGTTTAAGGTCTTCTACTTAGTTTTACACCAACATCGGATTTTTTCAAATATTCATTTTTCTGCTTCTTTAATGTTATATGGTGGACAGTATTTGTAAGTATTTATTATGTATTTGATTTTGTTAATAATAAGATATATGTATTAGATGGAACGATGGAAACGTTTAACAAATAAATTAGCATATGAATGGGGTACACTTGATTTACAAATATTTGAACGACCGCGCTCACGTTATTTTGGAGATTTACATCGTTCTCCAATTACCGATAAAATCGAACGACAATATCCAGCGTAAGAATATAATTTAGTATCGTGATTCTCTCTTAAAAATAAGATTTTATCATAATTTAGATGGAAACGACAAGTGAAAAAATATCTCGTTAGTTACCCAATAATTATGGGATGTTTAATAGGATCGTTAACAGTATATTTCACATTTTATCGAACACAAAAGAAAATGCATGCTGAATATCCATTAGAAAATCCTAAAAATCCACTTGAAACTAAACTTATGCGTATGGCACCATCAACTTGTTATTCATTAGCAGTTATTCCAATAAAATTATTCTATAGAAAATTAGCAACATTTTTAACAGATTATGGTATGAACGAAAAACAAAATTCATCTGAATTTTATTTTATTTTTATTAGAAAATCATCGTCTTCAAACAGCCTATGAAAATAATTTAACATCAAAATTATTTATTTTCTTTTTTGTCAATTGTTTTGCTGGTTTATTTTATGAAGCATTTTTTAATGTTAATTATGCCAATGTTGTCCAAGTATATATTAAAAAAAATTTTTCTTATGATTATACATATATTTATTTTAGTTACTTACAACATTAGTTATTGTTAATGCTATTATATTAAAATTTACCGAACAAGTTGTACCATTTATACTTAAAACTTTCAAGAAGAGTCAATTAAAAGGTCAATCAGTAGAAAAAGTTAGCGAAGTTCGTCAACAAATTAAAACATTAACACCATTTGAAGTAATTAGAAATCGTATATAATCATAATATTCAAACTATTTTCTTTCTATTTAGGGAACATATGGAGATTATTTAACTATTTTTGAACAGTATGGTTATATAGCTTTATTTTCAGCCGTAAGTTAATTAATCTTTTCTACTATTTCAAATTGACAAGGGTATCGCTTGAAGTAATTGAAAACCCTCCATATGATATTCTATCCTTAGCCCTTGGGGGTGGGTGTGGGTTTATCATTTGGATTATTCCATTCTATCGAACTATCTGAACTCTAGAAATCAGATACATGACTCTTGTAATTATATTTAAATATTATTTCTTTTTTAGGTATTTCCGTGGGTAGCACTTTGTGGATTAATAAATAATATTTTTGAACTTCGTGCTGATGCTTTTAAATATTGTTATGTTTATCAACGTCCATTTGCTCAACCAGCTAATAATATTGGTAGTTGGCATCATGCATTTGATATATTAAGTTCAATTGCAATTGTTACTAATACAGCATTGATTGCAATGCAACCATCAGTTCGAGAATATTTCTCATCATATAGTAATGTTGAATATATTATAATATTTGTTGCAGCTGAAGTATATTTAATTTAATTCTAATGTTTTTCTTTTTGTATTAACTTCTTTAATTTAGCATATATTATTGACATTGAAATTTGCAATTGATTTTGCTATACCTGATGTTCCACATGAAGTTGAAATTGCACGAGCTAAAACTCTTTATGAATCAAGTCAAGCTCTCCGACGTGAAGTAAGAAGACGAAGAACTATTTGTTAATCTAATTCATTTTATTTTTATAGCGTGAACATAAATCAGAAAGAGCTCAATCGATGACAACCAAACTTTAATTCAATTCTTCTTTTATTTCTATCATACAAACCTTTCGACGGTGCTTTTATTATTTCTCTTAATCTTCTAACCTCTCTTCCTTTCTAATTTCTAATTTTTTTTTAATCAGGATAATAACCAGTGTCTTTCGCTCAAATTACTAATGTTTCTTTTTATATAACAAAATCTTCTAGAATTAGATATTTTTCTAACGACAATTTGGTATTACGGATAATTTTTTTATATTTTTAACCGTATTTGTAACGTTTTTTTAATAATTTAATAAATTTTATTTAAGAATTAATTTTATATAGAACTTATTAAATGACAAACTAGAACTAATAAAGCTACAAAGTAAAAGAATGTTTTTTTACATATGATCATTTCATTGAAAACAAATTGAGGAAGTTATTTTCTATGTAACTTTTCAATCATTCTAGACATTTACATAGGAAACTATGAATCGTCAACAAATATCAGAACAATTAAAATTAATGATAACTGAATTACCACCGTAAGAAAATTATTTTGTATTGTATTGTTTTAAAATTAATTTAATTATCTAGAAAATTACAAGAACGTTTTGAAAAAGATGATCTAATAGAAAAATTAATAACAATATCGTTGGATAAAAATATATTTGATATTGTTAATAATCTTCAAGAAACTCAAGCACGGACTGAAAAAACTTTATTTAATGAACGACAAAAAATAATTAAACAAGCTAAAGGTAATTAATCATCAATTTTAAACAAAAACATTCAACTTTTATTTAGAACAAGAAACTGATCTTACTCGAAAACATTCAGAAGATGAAGCTCGTTGTGCGGATAGACCACAACATTTAAATCTACTTCAAGCAGCAAATAAACGCGAATATGAAGTATAATTTAGATTCTTAAATATAAATATGTAATTGAATTTAATAGGCTTTTGTTAAACGAGTAGCTGATGAACAACAACGTTTTGATATGAAAATAGTTTTAGATCTTGATCAAAAAATGTTAGAACAACAAACAAGATTAGAAAAAGCTGGTGTATCGTGTATGCATGCTACAAATAAACCGCAAGATGTACGTCTACAAATGTTTATTATCGAGTTTATTCAACGAATAGGAAAACAGCAACATATTTCTTCTATAACAGAAAATTCTAATTAGAATATATATATATATATTGTACATGTCATTGATTAGATGAATAAATGCTGTCAATTAGTTGTCTATAAAAAATAAAATAAAATTAGTAAAGTTTTAAATTGATCAATATTGTTATAGAACAAAGAATATACACTTTGTGCTAGAAAATAAAGATTAACTGCTAAAAAGATGACAACAATATTGAGAAAGAGAAAAAGAGACAACAGCTAAAATGAACGACGAAAAGAAAAAAAAAACAAAATGAATATATATAAACTCATTGAAATGGACGGATTGATTGATCTTCTTTTTTTTTGTTTATTCTAATGTTTATATTAATATTAAGCTGATTGTCCAGCAGCAAATCGTAAACGTTTATTTTTTTGTCGTTGATTACAAAACCAAACACGTACAACATTCTTTTTTAAATCAAGTTTATCTGCTATTTGTGCAATACGTTCACCACTTGGTCTTTGTTGTTGAATAAAACATGATTCAAGAAAACGTTTTTCTTGTGCAGCTATTGATGTACGTTTGCGTTTTTTATCAATTAAACTTCCACTTGAACTAATATGTCCACTTAAACCAATCATAGTTCCATTCATTTCATCTTTTTTTCTTTGTCTCATTTCTGCTTCAGCAAATTCTAACCAAGCTTGAAGAACTGGTTTTAATGCAACCATATTATTATGTGATAATGTAAGTGATTCAAATCGACAAATTGTTGATTGAGATAAAGAACCAACACCAGGCATTTTTAATTTCGATAATTGATGTCCAACATCAGCTTGTGTAACACCTAATTTTATTCGACGTTGTTTAAAACGTTCAGCAAATGATTCAAGTTCACGTGGATCAACATCAAGTTCATGTGATGGTACAAGACTACCAACAACACTATGATGATGCATACCAACAACCATACCGGGTAGAACACCGACAGCAGCTGCAGCATATTGACGTTGATAAAATGGATGTAAATCAGAATTAAATTGTGCATGATGATTATGTTGATTATGATCAGATAAAAGATGAGATTCTATTGATGATGAACCAGGATAGGCATTTGTTGAAGATGAGGATGATGCTGTTGCATTTGCAGATGAACAAGCAAATGGTGATGGATAATAAAGTGACGATGATTCTGGTTTTGTCAATGCTTCAGCTTGACGTATAAAATTATCATCAATTGTTGAACAAAATAAACTCTAAAAAAAAACAAAATATTAGATAAATTTTATTTCATTATTCGTAAAAAAATTTACATTTGGTTCAAATTTAAAATTTTCACCAAAACAATTCGACTTTGACCACTAAAAAGAAAATAATTCGTAATTTTATATTAGAAAAAAATATATCTAATATTATACCGGTGTACTTGGCATATATCGTCGATTATTAGGATCACTTGTTGCCGCAGCTACAGCTGCAGCTCGATAGAAATTACTTGGTGAATAACGACTATTTGCATTTCCAATTGAATTTGAATTTATTATACCTGTTGATGTATTAGGAAATGAAAGTTTACTTGTTGTTCCTTGTTCAATAGATGATGTATTTGTATTTGTCAGCATTTTTTTATTTATAATATTGATTTGTATTAATCAATAATTTACTTGTCTGTTAACTTTTCATTATTATTATCAATGAATCGAAATAAATCTTGACACACTTCACTAATTATATATCTTTGTTGATGTTTTTCTATGAATGTACTAAATAATAAATAAATATATACATAGTTAAAAAGAAGAAGAAGAGGAAATGCATTCGATCATAATAATTTTTCAATATTCACACACACTCACACACAAGAGAGAGAAAGAGAAAGATATAATCAATGTGTTGAATAGTTGTTATTGCGAGTCTTTTACTACTATGAATTTCTCTTAGTTATAATAATGAAAAGTATGAGTTTTTCTTTTTTTTTCTTCTCTTATGTGTTACTAACGCTCATTCCGTGAGTGATTAATGATAAATAAAAAATGAGAAAGAGCTCATTTTTTTTCTGTGATTAAATATGAGAGAAAAGAAAATTTACCTGCAAAGAAGAAAAAAAAAGGGAAGAAGAAAAATTTTTCTATTGGTTAAACATTATTTTCATCAACCAATGAATAAAAAACAATATTCATACATCTGTCTGTCATCTTTAACAAAGTAAAGAGAGAAGATTTCCCCAAGCGCAAGCGACACGCAAGGCGACGATCAGTTGGATGTTCTTCTTCTTTTTCTTTTTTTTTGTTCTATAGAAGTATTATCTTCTCTCTTGCTTTAATTCAATTGAACTCTTATATATTCTTTCGTTTTTTTTTGTTGTCGTGCAATGAGAAAAAATGATATAAATAAGTTAATACTCGTAAGAGCCCATTTAAACAAATGAACGGTGCACAACAAGCATCATCAACTATTCACGTTATATTCCATTCTTCTTTTTTTTTATTATTACTTCTCCCTGCATGTTAAATAAAGAATATGTGAATACAAAAGAACGAAGAAGAAGAAGAAGAAGAAAAAAAAACACGACATTTACTACTTCTTTTTCATCAGGTTTTTCCTTTACATCAATGAAACAAAAAATATATCGAGATGGGAGATAATTTATTGAGTGGTGTGTCTATTAAATTTATAAAAAAAAAATATTAGATTAATTATCTAATAAATGATTAAAATGTTAAGAACATTTTATTTGTATGAATAAGTAGGTCATATGAATATTATTTTACAAGTTAATTATTTTTTTTTTCAATATGTACTCATCATTCATTTCTCTTTGATCTTATTTACTAGATACTTGTTGAGATGTTAGATTTCCGTTTCTCATTAATTTCAAACACTATTCTTGTATACTTGCCCTGAAGGCACTTCCATAAACATATGCAGTCGTGTGTAGGTGAAAAAAGCGAATCAATTTTTAATACATTGTTACACATCGAATCGGAAGAAAAAGGTATATATGTGTGTGTGTGTATTTGACGACTGATGATGTGTTTGCTTGAAGTAAACTAGTTCTGAACTGTTTTTGTTCAAATGAGAAAAAAGACCAGATGGAACGTTTTCTTTTTCTTTTATAAAAACTATTTGTGATCTTATTTCTGCTTCTTGTCTGTCGCGATGAAAACGATGATGATGATGATAATGGATGAAACACGCCCTAAACATTCATTCATGTTCGTCACGTCATCAATCGATTTGAAGACTACTATTGCTATGTCTATATGACATTGTCCGTTTGTGAGAGTATTCTCAGATGACACTTCAGACTATTGCTTATCATAATTGTTCGACCGTATTGATTACTCTTCGGTTTCCTTTTCTATATTTGTCACTCTTTCTGGTAATGTTATTGTTATTAAGATAAGACACACATAAGCTTTTCTAACAAGATATATTGACATTCAGTATTAGAGACGGGAGAAAACGAATCAAAAGATTGTACCAATCATTTTGTCGGCGAATAGCTTCAAGCAATGGAAAAAAACAAAAAATAACAATTTTGCTTTTCTCGTTTGTCTTTACATTTATTTATGACCACCAGATGGAAAGAAAAAGAAAATAAAAAAGGAAAATATTCTCATCAATCAATTTACCTGTATTACAATAGATTACAATGATGAGTCCCTCGATGCTTTGTCTTTCTCGTTCCTTTTTTATTTTTTTTGGTTGTTGTGTTTTTAATTTTGACGTGAAAAAGAATGTGATCTATGTATACATTTCTCAAGAGAACACTAAAAAAAATGGGATGGATCGAACTGATTCAGTGGATATATTGTATATTGAATGAGATAACAGATGGCTATCGAAAGCAATGACACACCTTGTTTTTACTTAATTTTTTCTTTGATGTACAACGTTACTCACTAGAAGAAAAAGAAACAGTTATGATTGTTGAGTAGAATTGCTCTTTATTTCTTCGATGGCCATCTGGTAGCTGTGAAACCATTTGTCGTGTCACGAAATAGTCTTTCTTTTTTTTCTTGTTTCCATATGGGGAATATGAATATGTTAATGCAATTGATCAGAAAAAAAGTTTAGTTATAGAAAAAAAGAAAGAAAGAAATGATTTTAATAAATAATCAGATATAATGTATCGATCAAGTCATTTTATTTTATTCACTCAAATAAAAATAATTGACAGTAGCACAGCATATTATCAAATATCTCATATACTATCTTTCATCAGTATCTAGTTTTCTTTTTTTATTGAAAAATATAATGTACTTTGAGTATATACAAACAAAAGACTGTACTTTCTTTTGTTTGACTTATTGTATTTAAATTTGAATATAGATACCGTCATTTAATATGTACATTATTAATTCTATTAAATTATGAGCAAATTTTTCTTCATCTTCAAATCTAAGTAACCGTTTTCTAATTCATTAATTTTTAAATTTGCCATTAAAGAATAAATGTTATCCGTTAAATTTATTCAACAATTCTTTAAATATAAATAATTTTAGATATCAACTTGTACAGTAATTAGATATTTTATATAAAATACATCAAGATTCATAATCAACGAATAAAGAAGATACATCACATAACGAAACAAGAGATACAAAAATAAAAAATGTAAATTTGCCATTTTAAACAGTAGTTGTTTGAGGGCGACCAGCAGGTTTAATGATATCTTGCATTATTGGCAATACTTGATTTCGTTGTTTATTACATCTTATTTTATTGATAACGCAAAGAACTTGATCACGAAATCGTTTTGATGCAAGACAATAGCAGTAGAAAGGACTCTAAAACAGAAAAGAAAATTACTACTTCAATTGACAGATTGGTGATCTTATATCAAAGAAAAACACATTAGGAGTGTTAATGAGTAAATCGATATTTAATTGTGAAAAGGATATGAGTTGTCCTACTCATCACTTACCGCATATATGCCATAAACGTAGATACCAAAAAAATTTGAAATCAACTTTTCTTGTGCCTGACGATAAGTAGTTTTGGCAACATATGTTGTAGCAAGTGAATAGATTGATGAAATGCCGTAAGGAGCTTGAAACAATAATACGCTACCAATTTGAAATAAAGCCATTTTTGTTAATTGCTTTGTCAGACTGGAGAATGAGCGCTGTTCACCTTGTGTTAGAACGTGTAGATGCCGATAAATATGAAAAGCAAGGATACTAATCATTAGTATTGGAATAGTCACAGTCAAGATAGAAACCACAAAGTAACTACGATATGATGCATAGATTGTATTTGTGTTTATACACGAATATGTACTTCCTATTTTAACAAGATCTTGGAAAATCATTGTTAAGATTTCATGAACAATCCACACCAATCCACAAGCAACGAGTAACAGTCGAGCCCATTTCACACTACTTTTTTGGCGCACAACAATAGATCGTGATGTACAGAAAAATATATCAAGAGATTGAAGACAAATAATAGTAAATGAACTAAGACTAATTGTGTTAAGTATAACCGTTCGAAGTTTACACCAAACTTGACTTGATAAAGTGAAATCCATTTTGAAACCAAGAGTGAGAATTCGTGTGCTCATGCCAATGAAAACAAAACAAAAATCGAGCAATGACCCAACAAGCATATAAAGAGAACAAGCATTGTGTTTGTAATTACCAAGAGTGAGAAACACAACTATGTTGACGAAACTACCTACTATGCCAGTTATAAATAAGAATAAACCCAAACTGAGACTTAAATATTGGGAAGCAAGTTGAAATTGAACGGTGAAATCTATAGTAGTACTACTGTTTGATGACATTCTTCTACTGAATACGTTTAATTTCTATGAATGATACAAGAACACTACTTTTAATTATGAATCAACCATTTCAAAGACATTCTACGACAGAAGAAAAAGTCTGTCATTTGCATTCTTGTCAATTAATTCTCTTTAAGCTTTTAGTTGGTTCAACAGGTATGAAAAATAATGCTGCCAAAGGCTTTCATATATAGTAATATTAATTCTTTTACCTAGATTATGGCCAAACTTTTTTAATAATCTGACTTGTCATCTTCGTAAGAGACATCTTAGAAAATTAATATTTCCGTTCAAA
>CAJNOI010000034.1:112531-173177 GCA_905250115.1 Adineta steineri
TTGCTGCTTATGTGATGATAACATTCAGTCTGATTTGTAGGTTTATGGCATTGGGTCATATGTTTGCTTCAATAAACTATATTCATCAGAATTTATGGAGGTGTTTAAGAGGGGTTACCTCTGAAACTGGCTGCTGAGCTAATAGCCAACTTACTGTATAAACTAATAAAATACTGGTTGGTCAGAGAACGTAGTGCCATTTGCGATTGTCGATGAGTATTATTTGGGCACAGACGCGTAAGAGACATATATATAGTCGTGGAGCGTGTTCTGTTCCTCGCTTTTCCTGTTGTCGATGTGTACTGTTTCGAGTGTCAGAGTGAGAAATATTTTGATGTAGGTAAGAATGAGACTCTAGATGATGGTGGAATGGTGTTAATCATTCATCAATTCTTACACCCAACCATTCTTAATTGATTTTGGTGACTAAAAAATCGTATGTTAAGAGGATCTTATAATATGAACTTTGTATTATGTGATAAAACAGGCATTGTAACTGAAAGGATCTGTGTAGTAAAAAGACCTTCTATTGCGTTAAGCTCTGTAATCGAATGTGTTAGCTAATCGATCGCTTCGAATCAAAAATAAGAATTTGTTTTCTATTGATAGTCATTCAATAGTTTTGTTTCGTTTTTTGAAAGCCAATTGGTGCTAGTGCTATTTATGATTAATAATGCGGCCAAATAATGTAAAAAGTGAGTAAGAAATAGACGCTTATGTTATGATGAAAGAAATCGTATAGGGTCAAATGTGATGAACTCATAATTGTGTTACTTTCTCTCAAAAAGCTGTATAATAACAAAGATCCGTGTGATTGTTTTCGAACCTTTTTATTTCATGATTCATATAGAAAGAATTAAAAAGAAAGAATTTTATTAAGTTGATTGTCAAATATTACCCAGTATGAATTCCATAGTAAGCTAGAATTTGCACCAAATGCTCCAGAAATACTAGGAATTGTTATTTCATCTGAATGATCGGCCAAATCAAGTTGTATACGATAACATATTAGAATTACCAGCAGCAGTTGCTCAATTACTACCGCCTAATAGCTAACGCACAATATTGCGTGCTCTATAATTTCGAACAAGAAGGCTATTTTTCAATGCATAAAACTAGACTCCAATAGGCAAGTTCAGCTGTGTACTGCTTGTTTCAGTACCTTGGATTCGTTCATGATCAATGTGCTTGATATTTAATGGGTTAGATAACACATAATCCAATGATTTCTTGTATTTATGATATATAATGCACCTGTGTTTGGATCATGTGTAATAGCATAATAATTGTGGATCCAGACAAACCTATTAAAACAGATTTTATATTATATCTTTTACTCAAATTGGTTCATTTTCGTAACTATACTATTAGGTTGGCAACAAAGTTTTTGCGTTGCTCTTTTATTTTTTATTTTTATTATTCAACTCCAAAAGTACAACTAGCTTTCAGTTTCATATGTACCAATACTATCTATGATTTATCGCGAACGTGAGCGTTGATGAGAGTGTGAGTGTGAGTGTAGGCATGGTGTGAGGAAAATATTATACACCCATATCCACCCACATCCATACCCACACTCACACCTATCTATACGCATCCTTATCCACACCTACCCACACGCACCCACACCCTTCTCTATCTGATAAGATATCTTGATTGGATTTTGTGATTGAACGATACTATACATGTTGTATATCAATTAAAGAAAAATTCATCCAAACTTTGTTAATTATAACCAGAGACGCAATAGTGACGTCTATTATATATCATTTTATATAGCTAAAACAATCGTATCATCATAAAAACATTAATTGTGGTTTCTATCACAATGTTGTCGTTGAAAGTGACATTGTTATCTTTCAATTTTTCTTCCAAAAAAGTAATTGCAACACCATGCAACATCTATGACGCAAGACGAGTATGTATTTTATGAGTAGAAAGAAAGAAAAAAGAAAAACACAGCTCGCATTTCATTAATAGTCGACAATGACAAATCAGACTTTCGCTAACTTCACTACTTTACCAGTAGAACTCGTTTACCGAATCCTGGATTATCAAACGGATATCACAATTCTCTGCTCAATGAGAAACGTATGTCAACGATTCAACAGTATTCTCGACAGTTATGATCGATATCAGGTAAACTTTCAGCTGTTGACTCTCAAATTATTTTTCATTTCGACAGTCTCTATCTAAGTAAAATGACTTCAATAACATATAGGCGAATAAACTATTTGCCATTCAAAGTAACTTATCATTTATTAATTTTTCTCAAAAGTTCATTTTCTATACTATGACAATATGAAAATAATAACTTGATAATCAAGAAAAAAACAACTTCTTTTTCTTTCGTTTTAATCTTACCTAAATATTCCACGTTTCGAACCAGATACAATGTTTAAATAAGAACGCAAAAAAGAGATGAAACATTGTTATTCGTCTTCTACTCATAATGTATCTAACATTATGAAATGAATTCTTTGACTTTTCACCTTTTATAAATCAGTATGGTTTCTTGCACACAACCCTATAATGCTCAGAGAAGCAACAATCGAAATTAATAAATATTCTAACCTATATAAATCATGCGCATGAATAGGATTTCTGATCTAAAACATATCAAGTCTCATGAATGGACATGAAAGAAACCCGTCCACCATCTACTGACAAGAAGCTATCATTTTTCATACCTATTGAATACTATCAAGTGATGCACCATACTTTAGTATGCTTTAAACCATTCAATACAATATATTACTCCTTAAGCACATAATGCAACGTTTTACACTACTATTCATTAACGAAAGATGCTTCCTTCTTCCACAGACATTTAAGAATTACAGCAGTTCATAGATAAAAATTGCTATGTATGCGTCGTCTTAGTAATTTCTTTTTAACGCAGCTGTTCATTCCACAATCATGAACACCGTGTAGCGTAAAAAATCATAAAAATATTTATAGTGGTATCCATACGCCCCTCAAAGGAGTCACATCACCATTCGATTCACTGATCTAAGTCCAGATAACAGTGACTAATTATTCTGTCTCTTCATCTATACTATGCCTTTATCTTCACTTTTTCATCTAGAAACTTACCACACTTAATCTCTATAACTATCAAATCACACATGTTCGAGTACAAGATTTGGCTAATGAATTACGATACAACACAGTAATTATCATTCTCTTTTCATCTATACCGTATCTTCACCTTCACCTTTTTATCTAGACGCTCACTACACTAAATCTTTACAACAACCAAATCGGAGACGTTGGAGCACAACATTTAGCAGATGGATTACGACACAACACAGTAATTCTCATTCTCTCTTTATCTATGCCATGTCTTTACCTGCGCTTTTTCGTTTAGACAATCATCACACTGAGTCTTTGTGTAAATGAAATCGGGGTCGTTGGAACTCAATATTTGGCTGAGACATTACGACACAACATGGTACTTGCCATTCTCTCTTCGCCTACACCTGATCTCTACTTGCATTTTTTCATCTAGACACTTACAACTCTAGTTCTCGCAAGGAATAAAATCGGAGACATTGGAGCACAATATTTCGCTGAAACATTACGACACAACACGGTAACTGTCATTCTCTTTTCATCTACATCCTATCTTTACCATCGCTATTCCACCTAGACACTTACCACACTACGTCTCGAGAAGAATAAAATCGGAGATATTGGAGTAGGACATTTGGCTGATGCATTACAAGACAACACAGTAATTCTCATTCTCTCTTTATTTATACTATGCTTTCACCATCACTTTTTCATCTAGATACTTACCGGACTATATATTTCATATAATGAAATCGGAGATATTGGAGCACAATATTTGGCGAATGGACTACAACACAACACAGTAATTCTCATCCTCTCTTCACCTATATCGTATCTTTACCTTCACTTTTTCATCTAGTCACTGGCTACACTAGATCTCGAATTTAATCAAATCGGGCAGATCGGAAGACAATATTTGTTTGAGACATTGCGACATCACACGGTATTTGTCATTCTCTCTTCACCTATATCATATCTTTACTTCCTCCTTTTCATCTAGACACTCACCGCGCTATATCTCTGTGGGAATAAAATCGAAGAAGATGCCAGAAGTTAAATTATTCAAATTTCTTCAGCGCAATACAAATGGAAGAAAATCGTAAATGCTAGTATTAAATATATTCCTATGAAGAACACATAGCGAGTGATGATGAGGATGCGTATATTTTTCTTGTGTTGTCATTGTTGCAAAAAGAGCCAATAAAATTACTGGTTTTAAAACTTAATACGTATTGAAACAATAGTTATAGCTTAGCATTATTGCTATGTGGTGATGGGGAGGATGCTGGTCTGGAATCATAAAATCGAAAAGCTTCTTCTCAGTGAGTCTGAACCAAAAATAGTTTGTAGAACAATGGCATTACAGCTTTGATAATACCGTTTGCGAAAATATCGCGTTTGAAATTTCTAATATAAACTGCATACTGTTTTTATTTCGTTTGCTTGCTATGCCACTATTGATAGAGAGCAATCATGCGATAGTTGTCTTTAACTGTTAATATTTTACATTGTATAAGCAATCAAGATGGTATAATAAATATTTTCGATTTACAAATATATTTTTTAATACACGTATATAATATTATATTTCCTATATATATTGCAAATACTATTCCAGAATCAAAAGTGGATGTTATTTTACTCTGAAGAAATAGATTATTTTTTTTTCCAGTAGCAATATTTTTGTTTTTCTCTAGATTTAAACTAGTCTGAGGGTAGTGCCGATAATAAACGATATTTATTATTTGTGTATTGTACCGCTTTAGGTATATTAGACTCAGATTATGTGAATTCAAAAATGCCATTGAAATAAAAATATCGAAGCGTATTATTATCCGTAAGAAGAAATATAAGAATCAGTATTTTTATGAACCAAATATAACATGCTATTTCAAAATAAAAGGCAAGTGGATATCGTTTGAGTAACTTTCGACAGGAACAATATAGATAACTACAATAGTCTTAGAAAACAAATTAGAGAAATGTTCCGAATAAGTTTTGATGCGATTTTATCGTCTTTTTCCAACAGTGGAAATCTCAGCTCTTCATATTGTTCTTATCGAAAGAGATTCAAAATCTCCAGTATCATTTATTAAATGAAGAAAATAATATAGATATTTTTTACTTTTATATATAAATATAACGATAGAAAAACATTTTTCTGCGATGGTAAAACTAGCTTAACTTCTGACGCCATCTATTTCAATGACATTGTTTCATATCTTAGAAAAAAAGCGTAAAATATATTACAAACATAAATGAAATTAAATATGAAAAATTCATTCTTTAAAGTTTTTTTTCATTTCATATAAAAGGTTAATGACCTGTTCACTGGTTTTATTAGTCAACCATTGAAAAAATAATACTCGTATATACTGTGTACTGTCCTACGCTATGTTAGCTCTTATTGACTGTCAAGAAAGTAAGCATAATACTTTGTTCAATGACTCATAAGTTCTATATGTATGTATATATATAGATTTTTTTTCTTTCTTTTATTCCAATCAATTTTGAATCTATTTATTTTTGACAGATAGGTAGAATTATTCATTTATAAAAGAAAAACATGTCATATGTAAATAGTAAGCTAATCATTGAACAAAAAATAATTTGAGTTCGTTCTATTTTTTGTTTTTTTTTTGTTAAAATTCATCAAAACATAAATTATTGTTGTTGACTCATTTCTTATTTTTTTTCTTATCAAGCTGGTCACATTTTATAGGATTGTCTTTTATTATTTTAATGAATATATATTCATAGTGCCGTACGATTCGCTTACTTTCTATCGACTTAGTCCAATTCTTTTTTTTTTGCGTTCAAGTAACACCGAGAGTGTTGAGGGTAAAAGAAAGAAGAAAAAAAAAGGAAAGGTCATACTATTGTTAGTTATAAAGAATAATTTGACAAGTACTACGTTCATTTTCTCTCTCTCTCTCATTTTTTTTTACTAATGTTTTATTAAATCGATTAGTATGATTTCTATCATTTATATGTCTTTTTCATATTATGAAAAAAATATTTTTTTTGTATTGTCTTGCTCATTGAATGAGACGTTTTTTTTTTATCGGTCGGTTGATAATGATTTTTTACAGCTGTTGCCGTGTGTGTGTGTGTGTGCTGTGAATGAGCGGATGTTGATAGGTAATGAAGGAAAATGGAAATTTCTATTCACTATCATTTAAATATATATATATTTAGTGGAAGATAGCTTTATGTAAAAAGACATAGGAATAAAATCGATAATAGATGATTGATTATATACTTATATATATTTTTAGAATTTTATGTGATTGTTTATCATTCCCTATTATAAAAATCTATTGTGATTATGAGTCAAGACGATATTCTTCAATCAACAAAAACAGTTATTCAAGGTCTTGAAGCTTTGAAAAATGAACATGGTAAAATGCTTGAAAATATTGTTGGATCAATGCAAACATCAACAAAAGATACAAATAAAATCGAAGAAAAAGCTGGTTTATTACGAAAATCAATGGATATGATTGAATTAGGTATCGGTGAAGCTCAAGTTATGATGCAATTAGGTAATCATCTACAGAATCTTGAAGCCGAAAAACATAAATTACGTACACAAGTTAAGCGTTTATGTCAAGAAAATGCTTGGTTAAGAGATGAATTAGCATCATCACAAAAGAAATTACATGATTGTGAACAATCCAATGCATCTTATTCAGTTGAACTTGAACATTTAAAATTTTTGAAAGATATTAAACAATATGATTTAAATGATAATAATTCATCAACAATAAATCCATCATCTGGTCAAACAAATGATCTTGTTAATGATCTTTTTCCAACTGATGATGATGCTTATATTGATCAACAAAATGCAAATGAAAGAAATCAATCGTATGCTGATTTAATGATGACACCATCACAATCAGCTAGTGGTTCATTTATATCATCAACTGGTTATGAAATACCAGCTAGATTAAAAACTCTACATAATTTAGTTATTCAATATGCATCTCAAGGTCGATATGAAGTTGCTGTACCATTATGTCGACAAGCACTTGAAGATTTAGAAAAAACATCTGGTCATCAACGTATGTTTTCAATTTTTAGATAAGAATTTTTCTTTTATATTATTATTTAGATCCTGATGTTGCTACAATGTTAAATATTCTTGCACTTGTTTATCGTGATCAATCAAAATTTAAAGAAGCTGCTGCTTTACTTAACGATGCATTAGCTATTCGAGAGAAAACACTTGGACATGATCATCCAGCTGTAGCAGCAACATTAAATAATCTAGCTGTTCTTTATGGTATGTCATAGGTTTATTTATTTGATTAAGTACATATAAATTCTCTTTTCTTTTTTCATAGGTAAACGAAATAAATTTAAAGAAGCTGAAGTTTTATGTAAACGTGCATTAGAAATACGTGAAAAATGTCTTGGTCCATTACATCCCGATGTTGCTAAACAACTTAATAATCTTGCGTTACTTTGTCAAAATCAAGGTAAATATGATGAAGTTGAATCCTATTATAAACGTGCTATTGAAATCTATATAAAAACTCTCGGTATTGATGATCCAAATGTTGCTAAAACAAAAAATAATCTTGCATCTGCTTATCTTAAACAACAAAAATATAAAGAAGCTGAACAAATCTATAAAGATGTTTTAACACGAGCACAAGAAAAAGATTTGTTAAATAAATCTGCTATTGCTACTCAACAACAAGAAAATCCAAGTGGAACAACTGGTGGTAATTATGATGCACAAGGTGGATGGTATAAAACAATTCTAACAGATCAACCAACAGTAACAACAACATTAAAAAATCTCAGTTTATTATATCGACGTCAAGGAAAATATGAAGCTGCTGAAACCTTAGAAACTTGTGCAGCAAAAGCACGAAAAGATCCACAAGCTATTATTCAAGCACTTAATATTGTTAAACAAACTAATTTAAATACTCAACAACCATCAGCATCAACAACAACAACTACTACTACACCTTCGTGATTCTTTTTCTTTTCTTTTCTTTTTTTTTAAACTCTTTTATCAATCTGAACAGTGGAATATTTCTATTGATCGTTTAAATTTGTTTTTCACTCTATGGAATTTTTTTTTTCTCTTCTGAATTTTATGGATCTGCCGTTTATCTTATACACGCTATGTATATGTTTCTTCTATCCAAAGCTATGAAACGGTACAATATATAATAAACCGTAAAACAAGCTTATCAAAGCAGTAGCTTAAATAATATCAATTTGTATTTAGACATATATATATGATCATGAAATAAAAAAAAACAATTGTCGTTTTTGCGAAATTTCTTATTTTATCAACCGTTAACAAATGAAGATAAATTAAAAATATATCGAAGTTTTATTTTTTTCGCTCACAGATATATCTTATAACATCTCTGATTGTATTAGATTGTGGCCATAGATTATCAAGTACTAATTCTGCTTGTTTTCTTATTTCTCGAATACGTTGTCGTGTTCCTTCAATACCTAATACATTTATATAAGTTATTGTTTGATTTTGTTGATCAATATTTTGTAATTTTCCAAGTTGATCAGTATGTCCTTCAACATCAAGTAAATCATCTTTCATTTGAAATAAAATACCCATTAAACGACCTAATTGACGAAGTTCATCTAACGGTTGTTTTTGTTCAACAAGAAGAACTGGACAAATAAGAGTAACTTCAATAGCTTTACCAGTTTTTAAATAAGCAATACGATCAAGTTCATTAATAGTTAATAATTTTTCATTTCTTGCTGATTGTAAATCAAGAAATTGTCCATAACAAAGTTCTTTCATTGATTGTGCTAATTCAGCAGTAACTCGATTTATACTTTCATATGAAAAATTTTCATTATGAAGATCAATAGTAACTAATTGAATAGCATATCCAATAAGATCAATAGCAGCTAATTGAGCTCGTCCTTCAGTCAATGATGATGGAATATTATTATAATCACTATCAATAGTCATATGAAGTGTTGGTTTTCCTCTTCTTAATGGTGCATTATCTTGTGCTGGTAGATCATCAAATATTAAACTACTTGTATGAAGATATTCAATTGCTCGAGCAAGTGGTAATATACGTTTAATATCAATATTATAAAGTTGTGCTACCATTAATAAAAGTAATGGTCGTAAACGTTTTCCACCAGCTTTTAAACTATGATTCATACCTTGAATTAATGGATTATTATCATTGTTTGTATCTATGAAGAGTTCTTTTTCGATTATAGGTAAGTAATCATATGCGAATGTTTCAAGTGTTCGATGATTATAAGAATAATTCTTTGCAAATGTGTTGATATGACGAAATATTGTTTTTTCTGGATCGCTAATATGATCAAATAAATATTCTAATGAAAGACAATATTTATATAGATCAGGATAAGATGTTGAAGTAAAAATTTTAAGAAATTCTTTCAAATCACTTCCAATCGCACGTAATGTTCTCATTATTCTTCGTCCTAAAAATGCACCAGTATTATTTTCACGATTACTTTCTAAATAAAGATCTTCACAAATAAATAAAAAAACAAAAAATGGATTTAATGTGACACCCATATGTTGTGCATAATATGTAACAGGTGTTATTGATTGTGTTTGACGATCTTCATGAAAATCTCGACAATCATCTGTTAGCTGTCCTAGAAAAGGCATTAACCATAAACGTTGATCATTTGGAAGTATTTTTGCTCCACTCATATAAACTGTTGCTGTATATGTAAAATGTGCTTTTAAAAGAGGACCAATAAAAATATCAATATCATTATAATCAGATCGATTTAAATCTTTTTTATCAATTCGTTGTGAACGAAGTAATAAAGCAAGATCAGTAAATGTTTGTACAGTAATGAAATTTTTTGATGTAAGTTGAATTAAACTATGAAATGTTTCAAGTAATAATGGAGTCATCGGTAATTCTGGTAGTGATGATAAATTCAACTGTTCACCACCACATAATATATCTTCCATTGTTTTAAGCCATGTATCAATATCAATTTGCTCTTGATTATCTTGAAGACCATCAACAAGTGCATAGGCAATACCATAATAGAAACCCATTTGCAGTGCTTGAAAAATTTTTTCATCAAGTTCATCTTGTTCATCATTCACAGCAAAACCATAAAGTCGTGCTATACCAACACCAATAGTCGTACGTACAAGTCGACCAAAAGCACCTTGATTAGTAAGTTCAATTGGAAATGTTTCTAATGCTATTCGCCATTTTTCTAATAACCATGTCCATTCATCAATATATTTCAATGGTGAAAGAATATCTCCTGTTGATGAAAAGGATTCAGATGAATCAGTTTTTAATAAATAGACAAGACAAGATATTGTATTGAGAAATGCATGAATAAGAGATATAAATCGATTATTAATAGATTTTTCAGTATCTACTGAACGTCCAAAACGTAAAAGCTAAAATAAATGAATAAAAATGAATCTCTCCTTAATATAATTACCATGAAATCATCGGCTAAATTTCGAAGACTCATTAAATATGATTGTTTACTTTTAAGAATAAATATTGCTTTCGTAAGAAGATTTGATGCTTGATGAAATTCATTTAATTTTGGTCGTTTTATCATTTGTTTCATACCAAGATTAATCATTTCTTTCAATAACTGTAAATCAGGAAGTTGACGATGTTTATAATTATGAAATAAATTTGTTAAATATTCTCGTCCAATATTTTCTGCTTTTTCATATTCTTCATCTAAATGAATTTTATCTTGATTGATTAATAGAATTTGATTCTTGTCAAGTTGTTTAGGTGTTAATTTTTCAATAATACTATTTTGATACATTAATAACAATTCTTTATCAGAATCATATGTACTATTAGAGAAAATAGTTTTTGCTTTTTGTAATTGTATTTGTTTCCATTGATTGTTTATAGTTGATGATGATGATGATAAAATATCATCTGTTGTAAGAAATTGTTCAAGATTATTTTGAAATTTAGATAAATGTGCTTCGATTTTATCAAATATTTCATCAGTCCATTGAGAAAATTTTTCAATGGATACAATATTTGAATTACTTTGTCTAGGATAAGATTTAAGATCACGTTTTAAACGACGACGAATATGTGAAAGTGATGTTAAATGAAAAAGATTTACTGTTCTTTTCTTCGAATATTCTTCTAATTTAGTAAAAATAAACTTTTCGAGTTTATCTCGTTCCTCAGAATCACAAGTAAAAGTTTCCTCTATTAATTCAATAGGATTAACATGATTAAAAATACATGGTAATAAACGATGTATCGATTTGTCTATAACGAAATTTTTATTTTGTAGAATAACGATAAAGAATCAAACTTACATTCAGACTGCATGATACAATAAGTTTCAGTATAACAAAAATTTGTTCATGTAAATATATCATGTCATAATTTCCTACTTAAGTTGGAAAAAATGGCAAATGATTACTTCTCTTTCATTCATTGCCAAGACGACTAAATTATCGCCACAGGATACTAATAGAACATGAGTAATCTTTTATTTATCGAAATCCTGACTCTTTTTTTAGGTGAATTACTCATAGAAAGTTTGATTTGTTGATTATCATTCAAAGTTTATTGACAAACAGCAAGGTGTAGAAGTAAATGCACGAATGTAAAGTTTAAACGAAACACTTTCATAAATAGAAATGTGGAAGTCTGATATTTCATATGATCCTATTAGTAAATATTGACTGAAAACATGAATTGTTCTTTTAGAATAATACTAAAAAAATTATTCATAAAATATCGTTGTATTCTTCCAATCTGTATGTACTTTCAGTATTTGCATATTATATCCTGTATGAAGATTTTTTTATAATAAGAATCCAACGTTTTTATTGCTAAAAAGAATGATACCCATCCAAACAAATGACAATAGTTTAAAAAATAAAGTTATTTTTTTAACGTTTTCCTTTTCTCTTTCCTGCTACTGATTTTCCAGGTGGTGGCATTGGTTTTGATTGAGTTGATGTAGCTCCTGTTGTCGTCGTTTTCGATGTTGGCATCGATCGTTGAGCACCAGAAGCTGTTGTTATCGTTGTTGTAGCTGATTGATCAGATCCAACTGTACCTTGTGTACCTCTTCCTACAGCTGCTTGTTTACCACGTTTTCCTCGTTTACCACGATAATATGTACGTTCACGTAATGGTAACCAACGTTCAGGATCAGGTTTTGATGATGGATCATATTTTTTAGGTAATTGAACTTAAAAAGAAAAATAAATTCTTTTTATTTTTTAATTAAATATAGATTTACTTTTGCGTTTTCGTTTTTTCTTTTGTTTAGCAGCATTTGTTGCAGCTGCAGCTGTTGGTGTTGCTTTTGAAATAACGGCTTTTGTTCTTTGAAAACAAAAAAGAATATACTTTTTACAGAAATAATTTCTTTACTTTTCAGTTGTTTTTTCAGTTTTTGGTATTCGTTTACCAAATGTTGATTCAAGCATATCAGCATCGATACCTTCAGCTAATTGTTTAATTGATGGTAATTTTTGTGCTAATAAATTAGCTCGTTCCGGATCAGATTTTAAATAATGAACAATTAATTTTGATAAAATATTTGTATCATTTGGATAAAGTCTAAAGATTAAAAAAAAATATTCTTTTTCGAAATCATAAATTAATATTATACTTATGAAGAATTTCAAGCATTTCAGTAACTCGTTGTGCATTGCCTTGTTTTTCTTGATAAATTATATTTTGTTTAATTAAATATGCGAGTGCACGAGAATTTTTTCCTTTTGTTCGATCAAGATTATATAAACGATCAACAGCTTCATTAAGAACTTGTGCAGCAGATTTAGAATCTTCTAAATAATTATAAAGCGTAACTAATGTTGCTACCTAAAAAATAAAGAATTCGAATAATAGAATAAAACCAAAAGAAAGATATTTACAATGCCTGGTTTAACTAATAATTCATTATCATTTCTTAAATAATCACAAGCTTGATTTACTTTTCCTTGTGAAAGAAGAAGTTGTACAAATGTTAAACGACAATAAAGTGAAACATGTTTTTGTTTATCATTTTGAATAAATTCTTGTAATACTTGAGTTGCTTCCGGTAATTTTTTTTCTTTGATTAATAATGATACTTTTGCTAATGGAATTGTATCATCAGTATCATCATTTTTCTGAACCATTTTATCAAGTATTCGTCGAGCAGTTTCATGCTATAAAAGAAAAAGGAAATTTGATTTATTTAATGCGTTGAACTATTATTAATTTTGTTTTTATATTAACTTGTCCTGTATAGATAGCTAATAATGCTTCGTTAACTTGAACAATTTTCTTTTGAAAAGCATTTAATTTCGGTTCGGTTTCAGGTGCTGTAGCTGTTTTAATACGTTTACGAGAATCAAATAAGTTTTGATCACGATTTAATACTGCTAAATTATTTGATGCAACAGCAATAACAGCTAAGTCTGTTGGTCTAGAAAACATAGATAATATATAGAATTTTGAAAATATATATATTAGATAGATAATACTTTGATTTGAGTACATCATTATAAAGTGTTAATGCTTCGACATTTTTATCTTGTTGTTGAAGACAATACGCTAATTGTACCCTAAAATATTCAGAAGAATTTAATAGTATAAGATTCAATTTAATCACATGGAGAATGGTATTTTGACATAACTAATATGCTAATTAATACTCATGAGACTATACACTATCCTGTTATTATACGAAAAATCTTATTTACATATTATAGTGACACTAGAAAAACATATTTAGCATTGTTTATTGTTTTATCATCGATAATAACTATTGGTGTTAAATTGAGTATTTTAGTAAGATAATGCAGATTATCATATTCACTGTTTAATAGAATTATCATTAAATATAAAATAGTTCATCTTGAAGTTTGCAGAAGTTTTCTATTTCTATTATAGAGACAAAAAAAATCAGTCACTCTCAATTTTAAGCTGAACATTACGATATTATCTTGAATCATCTATTAGCTAATGCATTGCATTTACTTGAACGTTCATTTAATATTCAGCACTTATCGAAGCTACTTAAAAAAATGATGGACTTCCTGTTTTCAAGAAAAAAATTTTAGTTTAATATATTTTCATAGCAAAATTTATCTTAACTTAATTATTAATTTAATAAAACAAAATTTTACCGAATATTAGCAGTTTCACGTAAGATTTCTTCTTCTGTCATATCTCCTTCTTCTTCTAATTCACGTCGACATTGAGCTAAAAAACAATTTAAATATTAAATTTCATTAAGAAACAAAATATTTCAATGATTTTTCATACCATCAGCTTTTCGAAGTTTACTTTCAGCTTCAACGTATTGACCTGAACTAAGAAGAACACATGCTGAATTATATGTTGTATCATATGTTTCATCATTTAAATCATTTGATTCCTAAAAGAGAAATAAAGTTATAAAAGTAATGAATCAATTGAATTTTACCATTTGAATTTTGCTTGAAGCATCTGTTAATTTCCAAGTTGATAAAGCAGCAATAAAATTTGCTTGACGAATTGATTGATATTCATCATCATTATTTTTAAGTAATGAACGATAAGATTCAACACATTCATTGTATTTTTCTAATTTAAAAAGCTTGAAAAAAAACAATATAAAATTATGAAAAAACCAATTCTATTATTAACTAACCACTTGTGCAAAAAGTTCTTGTTCACGTTCATCTAATTCTCTTTCCGTATTTTTTAATGTCTTATACGAATCTTCAATACGATTAAGACGATATTCACAATATGCACGTTCAAATATCAAATCTCTAAATTTTTTTTGTTAAATTTTTATCAATAAAATTTTCAAGTTATCTACCCTGTATCTACTGTATTTTTAATAACTGTAGTTAATGCTTCATCGAATTTATCAAGTTGCATTAAACAAATTATTTTACAATGTGTTGCCTTTTTTTCATTACTTGAAATACCCAATACTAAATATTCGAGGGAAAAATACAGTGAAAAATATGAACATTTATTTATACTTTTTTTCGTCACTTTCAAAGCTCGATCCCAATCTTGTGTTTGTCCATATTTTTGTAATTCAGCATATAATGGCCGAATTTGTTCGTCAATTTTTTCTTGTTTTTCACTCGTCATCTGAAATATCGAAATAAACAAAATGAATTTTTTATTTTCTTCTAGAATTATAAAACAAAATAAATAAAAATAAACAATTTTTATTTGTTTTTAAGAAAGTAATCCTCGATTGGCTTTTTGTGCAGCTCGATCACGACGATGATGATTTCCTTGAGCTGATTTATGTGCATCTTTATAACGTCGATTATGTTGAACAGTGGTTGTTTGACCACGACCACGAGCATTTCCAACAACATCATGCTGTTGCGGTTGTTGTTGTTGTTGCTGCTGTTGTTGTTGTTGATTATGTGATTGATGTGGTCGATAACGTTGTTGCCAAGCTGCTCGTTGTTGTGCCCATCGTTCACGAACAACTTCAGGATTTTCAACAAATTGTTGACGACGTTTATTCTTGAAAAATAAAAAATTAATCAATTAGAAGAAAGAAAAATATATTCTATACTTGATTTTGATTATCATCATCTTCTTCATCACCATCATCATGCTGTTGACGAAAACGTCCTGGTTGTTTTCCAAGTAATCTAAGGAACAAGAAAAAAACTTTTAATTTAGAAATAGAAATTTGATTAAATATCAAACCTATTTTCGTTCTTTGCTACTTCATTATCAATTGTATCATCTTTATCTCTAACATTGACAATTCCATCATCATATGTATCATCATATTCATCATCATATTCTCCATCAGTTAGATCTGCAACAATTCCTAAACGAGAATAACGTTCATCCATGCCTTCTAAATGTGATTTATCATCCAGAATTGATAAAGTATCTCGTGTTCTACAAAAAATAAAATTATATATATAAACATTATTATTATATAAAATATATATATACAGACTTTTTTCCTTGATGTATTTTTGAAAGATCAACATTTGCTCGATTATAGAAATCAAATTCATCATTATCGTATACATTCAAACGTTGTCCAACAAGAGAAAGATTTTGATTGAACAATGATTGATCATAATCATCATTAATATTTGTTGTAAATTCTGGTATTATTGATGATTTATATGATGTTTCAGTTTTGAGATGTTCTGGAACAGTATTATCAAAAAGAGCATTGACAAGACGTTCAGTATTATTATCATAATGATCGAGACAAGTCTAAAATAAAAAATTCGTTAAGTATTTTTCTTTCTATAGATTTTATGATGAATTAATACATGATTAATAACATTCATCTTATATTTCTTATCTTAGCTATATTTATAAATAAATGCCTACTGCGATTAGACCTTGCAGCAATGAATGAATAAATTCTTGTTGTTTTTTTTTATATTAATACATTCTTTTCTCTGATTCTATGCAGATGAGTTCATTGAATACAAATAACAAGAGGAAACACATACACAATCAATAATAGTGAAAGCAAATATTCAATCAATTGTCATTTGTTATCCATCATATTCTTGCCTATTTAATAATGTCTACTTTTATATATATTTGACATCCTATTTTTTTTTTTAGTTGTTCTAATAAAAATATAACAAAAGCAATGCTCATGAGAGATATGCTTATTTCATCGACATGACTTTTATTCATTCATTTGATCTTTTCAATATACAAAAAGGGCAATTTCTTCATTTACTTTTATAATCATAAGTTGAAAATGATTATATCTTCTTTATAACTATGAAAAAAAAAACTATACTGAACTTTCTTCTCATTTCTATTCTTTGTCTATCATATCTAATATGTAAAAAAAGAAAAAAGATATTCTCTCTCTTTCTCTCGTTTTTTTTTCTCTTTTGACATACATCCGCACATTTATATCATACTTGAATAGGTAACGATAATAATAACGTTTTAATGCATGACTACACGTACAGTACGTGCATGTGTTTGAGAAAAAAAGAAGAAGCAATATTTCCCATTTGATTTTCAAACGTACTGTTTAACATTTAGAACACGTCCGTCGATAATCAAAAAAACGAATCTAATCTTAGACAAACGAAAAACAATAAATGGGTGCTACGCCATCAATCCCGGAATCGATTGATATTGATGATATTACAAATAATACAGGTAAATAAATTGATTTAAAAGAAGAATTTTAAAGAATATGAATAGGTCTCTCAAAAAAACAAATCTCATCCTTATGGACACGTTTTTATGAACTTGATTGTGATGCTCGAGGTGATGCAAAAGGACATAAAGGTTATTTAGATGTCGATGATTTCGGTCGTGTACCAAAATTTGATGAAAATCCAATAGCACCTCGATTAATAAAAGTTATTTTCGATGATTTTGGTTCAGATGGGAAATTATCATTTCCACAATTTGTTGCCTTTATGAGTACATTTGGTCAATGTGAACGAGGTGGACACCACCAACATCATCATAATCATAATCACAATCATTCAAAAAATCATTCCATGCAAACAACAGCATTAAATAATATTTCTTCAACAGGAACAAAAACGCCTCTTGAAAATGTCCAATATTGCCCAGATGATACGCCAAAAACACGCAAAATCAAATTTATGTTTCGTGTATGAATTTTTTTCTATTATTTATTTATTTATCTAATTACTATTCTTTTAGATGTATGATATTGATCGTGATGGACATTTATCAAAAGAAGATATACAAGAAACACTTAAAATGATGGTAAATTAATACGTCACTGAAAGAGAATTTCGGAGAATTATAAACCCTCAAAAAAGATTTATAACTGAAAAATTCGTTTATCAACGTGCTCTACACCTTGATAGACCCTTTTTTCTTAAAAAATCCAAGAAAGGTTTGTTATACGTTGCAAACTGATAAACCAAAGGGCTTATCAAGAGAGAATCAACCCTTTGGTTTATCAATTTGCAACATATAACAAACCTTTCTTAGGTTTTTTAAGAAAAAAGGGTTTATCAAGGGGTAAAGCACGTTGATAAACGAATTTTTCAGTGATGTACACTTCCAATTTTTCTATTCTCATTTTTCTTAGGTTGGTAAAATTAGTGATGATGAAGCATCAATTATAGCCGAAAAAGTTATTGGTGAATTTACTAATGAACAAATGAATTCAAAAGTTTCACTTGAAGTATTTGAAACAACACTTCAAACCCTTGATTTTAATGATAAAATGGGTTTAAAACTTTTAAAATAATCTTCTAGTTTGTCACATTTTATTTTCTATCAAACTTACTTCAATATATGCTTCATCTAAGTGAGGAAATAGATCTTGAATCATATGAACATCTGGATTTGTTGATTTTTTTATTGAAGTATTACCAGAGGCAGATGCTGTTGTCGTTCCTGCTGATGGCTATAAATAGAAATAAATGTTTCTTTTCATAATGACATGATTTATATTTATATAAAATCAAAATAGTATATATAGAATTTTCAGTACTTTGCAGATAATCTGCGAATTAATTGTTTTAATACAGGCTTTTTTTTATTGTTTTTTAATGAGAAAACTGATATAAGGATATGTAACTTGAATGACTTGCCTAATTAAATAGAATTCAACAGGATGATACTGTTCTACTGTATGATATAATAATTTAACGTGTAACTTGAGTAGATTGCGATAGAATTAGTGTACAAATAGTTAGCTAATCAATACAATACCATTTGTATGAGAAAACATGTTATTTTAGTCTAGTGTAGAGGTGGTGGCTTAGCATTAGAACTGAAAATAATGCATTGATTTATTTCTCAGCGAAAGTTAATTAATGCTGAATTTTTGGAATTAATAGTAGCATTAGTGGTACTAATGCCAATTTAGTGCAGAAATCGATATTAAATGTTTCCTTTACGAAAATAAACCTGTGCATTATTTTTACATTAATTCTAAACCACCATCCCTAGTCTAGTGTCTTATAATGCAGTGAGTTTGCCAAGCTTAAGTTACACCCGTAGGGATGATTTCTATACATAATAGTAGACTAAAACATATACTTATTTAGAACTATACAGAGAAGGAAACTCTATAAGTGTAATAGAAACAATCAGAAAGTTTAGATTAATATATTCTACAAGATGTCAGTTCTGCTTTATTTTAATCATTTATTTCCAAGAGTAAAGAATATTATTATGAGTAATTATATATAATAGTTTTCATACTTGAAAAGAAATTAATATAAGTTAGACAAAAGAATGTTGATATATTATTCATGTACACAAAATATCGAATATCTCAATCTTTTTCATCTATCCATTTTAAATGCAATTATTAAATTCATAGTAAATATCCTAATCAAAAAAATTTAAATATCTAAAACTCAGGAAATGAAACGGACATTAGTTTTTTGATGCATTTGATTTTCATTGATTAAAATAAAAATTTGCTTTTTAATTAGTAAAAATGAAGTACATCATTCTCTGAAAAGACTAATATGGCTATCGGGTTCCATTCTATAATATTTTTTCTCTTCTTTTATATTCATTGTCAAGTTATATTTTATTAACTTCTGCATGACTATAAATGAGCAAGAAATATTAAAAAATTAATGGACATAGTTTTATTCTTAGTTTTTACAGAATTTTGCTTTAGTTGATATGATATATAATCTCATAGCTAAAGCTCAATTTCAATGGTTTCAGAGCCGTAAAAATGTAATTTTTCGGAGTTATAACGGTAAATACGAGAACTAATTTTCCTATTATTATTTCAATACATTCTATATCCGCTAATGAGTAGAAATATACTATTTTTATTCTTATAAATGAATCTCAGAAATAACTTACAGATTTTAGTTTCTGTTTACACGATGGAGTTCCATAAAGTTCAATTGCTTCTTTAACAGCATCTGTATAATGTTTCACTTGATCTTCATCTCTAATAATAGAAATAAAAAGATTATTTCATATTTATTTTTTTTTTGTATTTTATTTACAAAAGTTCAGTTGTTTGATGAACAATATCAAGAATTTCACAAAGATTAAAATAATCTTCATAGGCTGATAAAAATCGTTTTTCTGTTATTAATTGTGAAAATATATCAATTAATGATTCAACATTTTCAGTTTTCTTTCTAGATAGGAAGAAAATATTTTTATTTTTTCATTTTAACAAACAATTCTTACTCATTTATAAGTAATGGATCAATACAACATGATGTTAATAAATCATTAAATAAATGTATTGTTTCATATTTTGTTTCTTCAAATACATCACTAAATAATCATTAGAAAAAAAGTTTTATAATTTTCATTAATTCTATTTTAATTTACTTATAATTATCAATATCATTTGATTGTCTAATTCGTTCATAGCTACGTAAAAATGTTTCAAATACATGACTTAATCTATTCAGATGAAAAAAAAATATTTCTCTTAGTTTTATTTCGTATATTTTTAGCATACTTGCGTTAAATGAAATTGTTCATTGAAAAATATAATTCGTGCTTGAGGATAAACAGAAAATAAACGATTTATTGTACAACTTAAATCAAGAATATAATAAAGTAAATCAACTATTTCTTCAACTTCAGATGATTTTGTTGTTGTTGTTGTTGTATTATGAAGTTTTTTTGGACCAGATGGAGTATAAAATATTTGAATTCGATTTGTAATTACCTGAAATATAATAAGAAAAAGAAAATTCTTCAAAATTTCAATATGCAATGGTGGATACAGATATTGTGCTCTAAAAAATACAGTAACGAAAAGTTTCGCTCTCTCTCTCTCGGCGAGTTTAATCATCTCTGAAAATTAAACTATTGAAAGAAAAATACACGAATATATTTCATATTGATTTACTATCTTTATAAATATCTACTGATTTAAATCTCAATCAATACAAAAATCAAACATTAAATATGTAGATGGTGTTTAATTCGTATTTACATCTTTAATTGATACAATAGCATTTGTCAGATCATTATGATATGCTTCTTGTTGTTTAAATATATTTCCTATCATTTTACTTAATAATTCTTTATTATTGATTGCATATAATGAACATATATCAAATAAACGTGGTATATCAAATATATAATTATCATAAATAACTTGACCAAATCCTTGTGGTGTGAAGAAATTTTCCTATATTAATATTGATTAATTAAATTTAGAAATAATACAAAAGATAATAATTTTCTAGACATACGGATGATTCTTTATAAGTAGACAATCGAAGAATACACATAAACATTAAACGTGATACATTCTCTTCTAATTGTTTGCCATTTGGAACAAATGAATAAGTATTTGGTGTAATAGTTCGTTGTGGTCTAAAAGATAATTTTACTTAAAAGAATATAAAAAATGTTTTTATTTTATTTTACCGTGGTGCATATCTTAAGTACGAATCAAACATTGAATGAAAATCTTTATTAAAAGCAACCTAAATTAAAATATTAGATTTTATTATAAAAAAGAAAATATTCTTTTCAAAAATAATACAAACTTCACACCAAAATTTCGTATGATTTTGTTGTAATAACCATGTTAAATCATCACATATAAACGTCATTCGTTCAATCCATTGCTCAATAGCTGATCCATCTTCTATATCTGTTGGTAATGGTGTATATGTTACAAAATAATGTTGTTCCGTACCAGATGAATGCTATCAATAGAATATAAATATATAAATATCATAAATTTTTATTTAAAATTTACCAAAACAGGAACTTTTTCTTCTATAATTCCTTTTTTTACTAATTTAAATTGCTGATCAAGTGCAATAGCCATGTTTTCGTGTAATTTCAAGATAATCGAATGATGAAAATCAAGTTTTCTCTCACACTTTTTTATGCACACGAAGTCCGTCTTTCAAATAACCAATCTAAAATCATCACTAACACTCTATTAGCAAAATAAATCAATAATTTTGTTTATATTAATATCATCAAAATTATATTTAATAATAAACTTATATTATAAATTAATTCGTTTTTCTATAATATTCAAAAAGTATTTTTGACAAAGTGCATAGATGCATTAATTCAATGCATTAAGCAACAACCAATCATTATTCTATTCTTTTTTCTGTGCCCCAAAATTCTTGTTTTGTTTGTCGTACTGTTTACATGTATATCTCTGTATATTTGCTATAACATCACACAACGTCTAGTTAATGTATACACAACGAACAAAAAACTATTCAATCATTTATTTATTTGCCATATATATTCAAATATGAAACGTTAATGTTTTCTATCGTATTCTTCAATTAATAAGAAGAAAAAAATCCTTGTTTCAACATTCACATTATTAGTAAGTGTTAACATAGTAAAAGAAATCTTTTCTTCATTAAATAATCGAATAATCTTGAAAATTTATCGTTGATTTTTATCTCTTGATTTAAACACAAGAGAAACGAAGACAAATGGTGAAAGGTTTTAGTTACTTATCGAATGAATCTATCTAAGAGTATATATATGCATGTATTTCATTTTCTTCTCCATTTTTTTTCATGTCGGCTGTTGCTGTCTGTCTACATGCGTCCGACCACATCGAGCGAATATAAGCCCAGAGAAGAATAATCGTACGACGATAAGAAGAAAAAAAGAAAGACTACACATTGGTTGCATTTACTTTTCTCTTTTTCTCGTCAACATCAGACTTATTTGACAAAGAAGAATAGACAAAAAAGAAAAAAAAAAGATTCTGAAAGAGTAGCATCTGGTTCTTCGTTCTATTAGCAAATAAAAATATATTCAGAGTTAATATTCGAATAAAAAACAAATGTTTAATTAAAAAAATGATTCAATTGTTTCATATTACCTCAATGAAAACGATCGAAAAAGAAAAGAAACAGGAAAAAAAAATGATTTTCTATTGTATGTAGTATTATGTTCCTTTCTTTGCGTTGTCAAATCTTTTTCTTCCTACATCGTTCCTCTCATCCAATCAACGTGCAATTTAACGTAGGTCAGGCATGCCTCGCACACACACGCACGATGCCCGAGATTGTCATTAATGTATATGTGTAGACTATAGCTACCACCGCTGCCGAGCTCGAACGAAGAGAAAACAACACAAACTAAAGAAAAGGAAAAAAAACGACCATCGAACCAAACCTTTTGATAGATCGAAGGAACGGATAGGAGGAGGGAGAGAAAGGAAGAGGAAAGAAAGAAAAAAAAAGCGACAGACTCATGCGTCTTCTCTCTCTCTCTCTATACGCATATGTAGCCAAAAGACATCGCTGCACTCCTGGGGTAGGCTGTTGCTGCTCTCTCTCTCTCTCGATTTCTTTTTCTTGTCGTTCGTTTTTGGGCAATTCTTATTCGGATAATGATAAATAAAAATATTTATTTTTTAGTTTGTGTATGACAGTCCGCATATGTTCACACCGACGATTATTATTACCAATGCAGAGTGATGTTTTAAACGAACAACAACAACAATTATCGAACGATATTGATTGTTCATCTTCATTATCCACAACAACTGCAACAACACTTATTTATTCGGGTTTAAAATTGGTTTGTTTGATTATTATTAATGAAAAAAATCAAAATTATTTATGTTCTTTACTTTTATTTAGCATCCAAAACCACTTGTACCTACAATATCAATGCCCGGCGTGGCAAGTCCATTATCAATCGTGAAAAAATTATCACTCCGTATGTTTATTTATTCTTTACAAAAATAAATAATATTAAACTTTTGATTATTTTCTTTTAGCTGATTCACATTTAGATAATTCAAATAATAATATAAGACATACATCATCATCATCAAATTCTACAACAACAACAACTCCATCATCTATACGTCTTGTTACACCAACAGGTAAATCATCACCTCCAACAAATTTACAATTTCAATTAACTGATAAATCATCAACAAATGGAGGTTTTTCAACATCAAAAACATATATTTTAAATCCTCAACCGAGCAGTACAACAACAGTAAATAAACAACAAATACTTCCAAATTCGACTTCATCATCATCATCAACATCATCATTAGTAACATTAATTCCACCTGGAACAACATCACCTAAAATTCAAACATTAAATAGTGTAACAATATCATCTACAAATGATATGTCAACAACAACAACAACGGATAAATCCTCATCAACAAATTCTAATCAATCGGTTTTTTTATCAAAAAATCGTGTTACACTTGTACAACCATTAATATCAAATTCAACTTCTTCATCATCATCGACAACAACAACAACGAATTCATCAAATAATGTAACACCAAAATTAGTTATTCAACAAAATACAAATCCATCAACAACAAATAATAATTTTTGGCAACAACAACAACCACAAGCAACTAAAATTTGTAAGTTCTTTTCTTTTTGTAAATAGAAAAATACAAAATTATTGTTTTTTCTTTATAGTTTCAATTCCACAGTCATCAATTTTACCAACAGGTATTTCAATTGAACTATATATACAAGAAAATGATCGAATCAGATCTTTTAACAGATACATTTAAACATATTCAATTGGATAGTACGATTATCGTTATAATTTAAACTTATTTATTCGTTTCGATTTTATACATGATGATATAACTGACTCGATAAAAAGTCGATGAATCTTTAACATATGAATGAGTTTAGTTGCGTGTCTAATCGGTTCTATATAATCGACTATAGATATAGTATTTTGTGTCTCCTGAGCTTTTGCTTTTTTTTTTAAGAAATGATTTTGAATTAAAAGCAGTTGATTAAAGATACAATCAATCATAGAATAATATAAGGAAATACAGTTTCATCGATTCTAAAGCATTGAAAGTTTAAATGTAATATCAAGACAAACGAATTTTTCATTCTTGAAAAAGGATAGATTTTAGAAGATTCAAAAAAATAGATCGAAAATATTCCATTTGAAATGACTTCAATTTTCTCTTCTAGCTAAAATGCTTTCACGTCCAGTACAATTAATTCCTACTTCGATATCATCTTCTGAACATCATCATCATCATCATCATCATCCACATATAACTCATGTTCAAACAGTTAAAACTGAAAAACCTGATTCCTATCCAATAAGTATGCATTTTGGTTTATCATCTCCTACAACAACTGAAAATCCATTAACACCATTAAATGTTCAAGTTCCACATCAACATTCATATTCTACAAAAAATTTCGATTCATCCGGTCATCCACCTTATATACATATGCAATTATTACCACCAATATCAAATTCCGAATCAATTAATTCAACACAACAACCAGTTCAGTTTACACTTCCAGCAACAACACATTTATATTCATCAACATCATCATCTGTTCTTATATCAACTACACAACGTTCAATGGATCATAATAATAATCATCAATCAACAACAACAATAACTACACCAATTATTCGTGAAATGCAAACCGATGAAAAACTTAATGATTCAACAATTATTAAAAATCGTATGAAAAGAAAATAAAATTTATATAACAATATTTTTATTTTGTTTTATAGTTCATCATAATAAAATTTCGACTAAAAATCGAACGCGCCTTCCTTTACAACCATCAACTCAACAAACAACACCAACTACAACATCAATTATACCACCTTCGTCATCATCTATAACAACAACAACTATTCGACAACCTAAAAGACATAAACTCATCGACAAGTATGAAAACGAAAAAGGTTTCTTATTTTCACATATATCACCTATTTTTGTTTTAGTGAACAAATATCATCCGATGAACCACCAAATAAAATCTCTCATTATGAACAGTTAGATTCAACATCATCAAAAAAACTTTCAAATTCTCGTAATCGTCCATTATCGAAATTTTCTATTGAAAATACAACACCACAAACATCATCATCAATTACTATTGATACAAGTGGTATAACGAAAAAACGTAATTCAGCTGAAACAGCTAATGCTGCTATATTATCACGTAAACGACGAGTAATAACAAAATTAAATCATGAATTAATATCGAATGAAAATATTAAACAAGAATCATCATCATCATCTTCGGATATAACTATTGATCAAATTGATGATGAACTTCTAAGACGATTATCACAAGGTAAAAACGAAATTTATTGATTTGAATATTTGATTTTCTATTGTGGTTTTTTCAAGATTTTGTTTATATTGATAAACAAACAGGTATTCGTTGGATTGGAACAAAATCTCGGCCAAAACCAATGAGTACATTAGTATCACGATTTTCATGGAAACCAAAAATAAATCATTATGAAAAATATTCAGATATTATTCGAACGAGTAAATATTTAATTATTTTTAAATTCTAATATTTTATAAAAATATTTAGATCCTAAACGAACTGTACCTGTAAAAAGTGTTGATACTATACGAAAAAAATTAACTGAACCATGGACATCGTGGCGTATTGATCGATTAACAACATATCTATCCGATCTGGTAAAAATATTTTATTTATTTCGAAAAAATAGATTTTTCAATTATTTTCTTCTAGACACAAGATGAACAAATGACACAAAATCAATTGTCAGATATGACACAATTATTAGATATTGATGATCAGTCGATACGAACGACAGTTGAAGATTTAATTGAGGTAAGATGAAATATCTAATTGATAGGATACAGAAATAACAGGTCTCAGAGATTTTCGCGATTGATGTTTCTGCTGTTTTGATTTCGGAATAAGAAAAAAATCTATTCAGGTTACTTTATTTATCTAGATATCATTCTCAGAAAGATGAAGACATAGTCATTTATAAACAAATAATTGATTTTATTTTAGCGAAAACTATTCGTACTTTATTTAAGTTTTAAAATCATTTAGAAAAGAATCCTAAAGTAAATGTACTGTACCTTAAATAATTGCTCTTTTTGTTGGATTAATGAATATGAATCTTTGTTTCTAGGCTAATATTCAACGGCATCGTTGTTTTTGTGATCAATTAAGTCAAATATCGAATTTACTCGTTAATTTACTTGATCATGGAAATACATTACGAGATATATGTTCAATGTCAAAACCTTCAACAACAAAACGAACTAAAGAACGATAGCATATATTTGTTTATTTCTTATAAATATTGTTTGTTTGTTTTTCTTTTTCTATAAAATCTCATTGAGATGTAATTGAACATGGCTTTGTTTATGCAATAAGCTTTTCTTCTTCTTCTTCTTCTTCTTTCTTCTTCTTCTGTGTACCGGTGGTTGTTTTTGTCTTTTGTTTCTGTGGAAAAAAATATGAAGAAAAGAAAATTAATGTTTATTGACAACAAAAAAAAACAGATTTGATAAAACTTCTAATAATGATGATTATGATCATGATATTGATGACAATAATAACAATTATAATTATAATAATAATAATAACAATAACGATATAGAAAATGAAGTTCAATCCGAAAATTTCTTCTTTTTGTTTTCTATTTTCATTGAACAGTTTAATGTTTGATATCAAACAAGAATAACTTATGAGAAATAAAAAACAAACAAATATATTATGAATATTCTTTTTGTTTCTTTTTTTTTGTAAATATATATAAATATTATATCTATTTTGACATGAAAAGTCATTGTGTTCTTTATTGTTACCTTTTTTTTCTTCTTCTTCTTCTGTCTCTCTCTCGGTATGATTAAAACCTTTAATATATATATGTAACTTCTCTATGTGTGTCTGTCTGTGTGGTGTGTCTTTCATACGATGAATTATTATTGTATGTGTGAAAGAGATATACGGTAAACGAACGCTATTAAGCGTGTTTGTATATATATATAAAGAACTATAGATAAAGATGAGATAAGACAAATTTTAGATTTGAATTTATTTAATAGAAAGAATAAAAAAAAGAGAATTAATATGGACTCGATTTCAATAGCTGATGGGATACCACAAAATCCAAAGTATGTTTTTTACTTTGATTTGGATAATTTTTTAATTGTATTGTTTATAGTGAAGAAAGATTTAAACAATTAATAGAAAAATTTAAAACAGTATATACAGGAGTTCAACCACAGTTTTTATGTCGTGCACCAGGACGAGTCAATCTTATTGGTAATATTTATATTGAATTTTTCAATAAAAATTATTCTGATTTTTTTTAAAGGGGAACATATTGATTATTGTGGTTATTCAGTATTACCTATGGCTGTTGATCAAGATATTGTTTCTATCTTTGCTACAACTGATGATAATGAAGTACATATCAGTAATACAGATCAATCATTCAAGTATTGTAGTTAAATCAAACAATATATCATCGTTTAACTTCTTTGTATTTTCGTTTTTTTCAGAGAAGGTTCATTTGATATTGCAAATTTTTCTATTTCATATGAAAAATCTGTTTGGTACGAATATTTTAAATGTGGTATTCAAGGTATTCGTGATAAATATCCTGATATTAAATTAAAAGGTATTAAAAATATATTTTCAATATAAATCATAAAAAATCTTGAATTTATTATATAGGTATGAAAGTTTTAATTGATGGAACGATTCCACGTAGTGCTGGTCTTTCATCATCATCAGCACTTGTTGTTTGTGCTGCTTTATCAACAACTATTAATAATGGAATTCATATTACCAAGGTTCTATTTTCAATATATTTAATTTTTAATTATATTTTTTTAAATATCTAGAGTGATTTAGCTGAACTTTGCGCTGAATGTGAAAAATATATTGGTACACAAGGAGGTAAAACTTCATTGAATTTTTTATTTATATTTATTTTTTGTCTTTTAAAAAGGTGGAATGGATCAAGCTGCATCTTGTCTTGCACATAGTGGTTCTGTATGTTTTATTTTTCATTTGTAACATGTATCATTATTAATATATATATATGTATAGGCAATGTTAATTAGTTTTAATCCATTGAAAACACAAGATGTTACATTACCAAATGGTTCTGCTTTTGTTGTAACACATTCATTAACTGAAGTTAATAAAGCAGCAACAGATCATTTTAATATACGTGTATCCGAATGTCGATTAGCAACTCAAGTATAGATCAAAATAATCTTTCTTTTAAATTTAAAATCATTTTTTTATTTACAAGATATTAGCCAATGCGAAAGGTCTTGATTGGCGTTCCATTCGTAAACCATATGAATTACAAACTGCTCTTAATATGACAATAAATGATTTAGAAAAATTTGCATTAGATACACTTCATGAAATTCCTTATACAATTGATGACGTTGCTAATTTATTAAATGTTACTGTTGATGAATTAATTAGTATTAGTTTAAGACCAAATGTTAAACGAGGTAGAATAATATTTATTCGTTTTATAAAAAATAAATTCAATTATTTTAGAACAAAAATTTGAATTATGTAAACGTATAAAACATGTTCTTAGTGAAGCTAATCGTGTTTTATTGTTTAAAGAAGTATGTGATTCAAATGCACATGATCGTCTTGAAACACTTGGAGAATTAATGAATCAAAGTCATAATAGTTGTTCAAAATTATATGAATGTAGTAGTGATGAACTTGATGAATTAACTGAAATTTGTCGGTATGTTAAAATTCGAATGCTTCTTTTTATGTTTTAAATAAAAATAATATTCTTCGTTTTTTTCTAAGACAAAATGGTGCTCTTGGTTCACGTCTTACAGGTGCAGGATGGGGTGGTTGTGCTGTTTCACTTGTAAAACAAGAAAATTTAAATGATTTTATTCGCAATGTTCGTGAAAAATTTTATACAAATAGTACAGATTCGAAACGAATTAGTAAAGCCGATCAAAGTATTTTTCCAACATTACCTGGTTGTGGAATTTATGCTGTACGATTATAAATATTGATTTAAGTAGCTCGTACATCATTTATGCGCTCATTAACATTATTTATAAAAGATTTTTTTTTGTATTTCGTTATTATTATTATTCTTTGGTGATCAACCGCTTTCATTTTTAACTTTGTGATTGGGTGAAATCTGTAGAGTTTATTTAAATAGATGAAGTTTAACTTCTGTTAATTTATATTTGCCATGAATTTATTTGTCTTCTGATAACATATGCATAACAAAATTGATCTCTGAAGTTTTGAAAATAGATAAGATTTGTATTTATATAAAAAGAGAAAGTATGTACGAATATACTTGATATATTTGTGACATTGAGGTAAATATTGTCATCAATCTTGTCTATTTTATTTCTTTTGTTATGTTTGAAAAGAAGCCTTGCTCATATATGAAAAGCTTGAATAAAATCATGTTCATAATTTATGATTAAACTTCATTTTTATCAAGAAAAAAAATCCGTATTAATCGAATACCCATCAGCATAAATATTTTTACTTATAGTAATTCATTCATACCTAATGATAAGAAGAAGAAAAGAAATTCTAGACATTGGACTAATGGATAAATTATCTATATTCTATACTTGAAACAACTTAATGGAAGCTCTCTATTTAAAAAAGAAACGAATTATTTATTTTCGTTATCAATAAAAGGTCTCTTCGAACTAATATGATATTTCTAATGAATCAAAAGCTTTTATTTTGTTCAATGGTACTTGTAAATATTAACAGATATAAGAATAATTATCGCAATATTGAAAAGTTCACGTACATAGATAAATCTAGTAAAACTAATTTATTATAAATGATGATTTAACTATTGAACAATATTTCTCTTCTATTCACTATTTGTTTTTTAACAAAACATATTACGTATATTGTATCATTATTTTTATTCTACGAATAAGTGTCATTATTTTAAAGAAAATATTCATAGTTTTTTACCAAATATTACCATCAATATATCAAAGTAAACAATGAAGTTGTATTCTATGAAGAGAGAAAAAAGAAAGAATTTCATAACTTGAGATGAAGAAGAAGAAGAATAAGATTATAATTTTAATGGATAGAGAAAAGAAATAAAAATGACAGCTTCCCTTATATAAATAGAGTACCATCATATAATATATATAGAAGCTCTCACACCTTCTCTGTTATTTTTTTTTTATATTCTTTGTCAATGATTACTTATACAAATTCTTCTTGCTCTCCCTCTCTCCTTTTTCTTTTGTATATATGTTGATATTACGTCGATCGAGCAACATCTTTTATATTTGTATATACATACTAATTTCGTTTTTTTTTCTTCTTTTCTTCTATGAACATGAAATATAACGTTGATTTGTTTTTATTGCCATATGTATTATGTCAGTTACGAAAATAGAAACGTCCTACAAAAAGTTAAGATGTTAAACCTTATCAATTGGTGGTCTATAACAAATAAATATAAAAAGAAAATTTATCAAACATTCATCAGAATAATTTTAGTTCATAAAATTTATTATTATTAAAATATGTATACAAAGACTCAATCACAAGAAAACAATAATGATAATAATCAACAACAACAAGAAAATTTATCTACAACAAATAGTAGTGAATTTTCAATATCGAATGCATCTGGTAAGATATTAAATGATACATTATGACAGACATCACACATAGGAAAGCTCCAAACAGATATGAGTAAATCTTTTCTCGAACAGTTTTAGATTAGCATTGATATTTTAAACTTTTATTCAAATTAATTGAATATTGAATTATATCTTTAGCTCCTATAAGTAATGATGAACGTGCGATTCATATAGCACAATTACTTCAAGAAGCTAATCTTCCTGATCTGATACAATTGGATACTATTAATCAAATACAATATTTTCTTTATGAACGTGATCAACTTATGACTGAAGTTAGTTAATACTAAAAAAGTTTTTTTTCGTTGATATAATTCGATTTGAAAAATTTAGGCAGAACATATTCGTATACATTATGAAAAGCAATATCAAATATTGAGACATCATCATGATCAAACGGAAAATAATAATGAACATCTTATAGTTCAAATTCGTACATTATCGAAAGAACTTATTTTATATAAACATCTCGTTGAAGCTCCAGAAAATCTTGAATCATCAACAAAACCAAAAGATTATCAACAATTAAAACAAACTATCGAAGAAATTGTACGAGAAAATGAACGTTTACATTCTGAATTAAACTATTTTAAAACAAGTGATCCTGTCTATGAACAAGTACAATTATTAGAAACAACTAATATACATTTAAAACAAGAATTAAATCAAGTAATCAATGATAATAATCATTTAAAACAAATAATTAATCTTGATGAAATTCAATATTTAAAAACCAAATTAATACAGACAATTGAAGAATGTGAACAATTAAAAGCAGATAAAGAAAAATTTATTCAACAACAAACATCATCATCATTAAACAAAGAAGTTCGTTTGTAGATTTTATATTTAATTAAATTTCTCTTAAACAAAGAAAAGAATAGTCTTGAATCATATAGGTTTCTTGAATATAGAACATTATAACGATGTCCTTGCCAAAATTAATTTGTTCAGAAATACATATTATTTTACTTTCTATAAAATAAACAGAAAGGAACGAAAAAAAAGAGGAAATTTTTTTGCGATTGTATTTATTTCGAACATATTGTAGCTTGTAACTATGTGCTTTTTTTCTTGAGCATCACCAGTGGACTCAGTACAGTCTAGAGTATCTATTAGAGCAATCAAAAACAGATGATTATAGTTTTTCGCGAGAACTGAGATATTTATAAACTTCACTTAACTTGACCATAGAAATATAATATTCTCATTTCGATAAATTTAGGAACATATTTATTCATCTCCTCCTAACCACCAAGAGTCACAAGTAGCATCAATTTCAATTCAATCTTTAAAACCAATTGAAGAAAATCCTCCTACCAATGATATTGTTGAATTACATCAACATGTTCATCGTTTAGAACAAACAATACAACAACGTGATTATGAATTACAAAAATTACAGAATGAAATCGAAAAAGGTACATGTTCAATAATGAGTTCAATTGAAGATCTTTATATGGCATCATCAAACATTTCATCACCAACAAGTATATGTAAATCACAACCATCTATTAATGAATTACAAAACGAAATCGATCAATTACATGATAGATTAAATGAATTAACACAAGAAAATCAAACATTAAAACTTCGTATACAAGAGATTGATACAATTTACGAAGAAAATGAATATCTTTATGCGGAAAAGACTCAATGGACTGAAGAAATGGAACAAACTAGATTACATCAATTAGCACTTCAACAAGAAATTAATATATTAAAACAACGTGAAAAAGAATTTTTATTTACAAATGATCCATCAATATCAGTAAATGATTCGAATACGACAAAATTAAAATTAAAAATAGATTGGTTCAATCGTAGAAATAATGAATTAGAACGTGAAATTATTCATTTACGTCAACAAATAGTTTTAATTACAGAAGCATATGAACAAGATAAAGCAGAATTAATTCATACAAATCAATATTATAAACGACTTTTACAAGCGAATCAAAATTCTAAAAAACATCCTAAAGTAAATTTAAATTCAAGACTTTTTATAATGTTTTTTCTTTTTTATTAGAAATCAGTTCGTATCGAACAAACTCATACTGAAATTGAAAATCAATTTGAACAACAAAGACAAGAATATGAAAAAATCATTACAGTTTTAAAAGAACAAAATGAAAATACAGAACAAAAATATAGTGTAAGGTCAAGTGTGATATATTATATATTTTTTCAAATGAATTAATCTAAAGTAAACGTATTGCTTTTTAATCATTCTTATGTAAACAAAGATACTCCCTAGTTTTGCCGTAAGTAAAAGTATTGAAAACTTATCGAACAACACTCAATGTGTGAAAATGACATATTAAATCAATACCTCGTGGATAAAATTATTTTTCATATTCTCTTGACACGATTATCGATGTCTAGGGGAAAAATTACATAAACAAATAATGTAATTTAGACATTATACATAATATATTAGTTTTAGGCCATGTATAAATTGAAGTTGAAAAGATAGATATATTTTTGAAAAATAAAATTACGTAGTTTCTTTTTTATATTCATTCTTTGCGAATATCGTTTGAAAGACTAAAATGTAGAATTCCTGAAATTGAATATCATGTTAAAAATGACTACTGCTTAGTGAATCATATTACTTATCGAATTTGTCTTTTTGTATGATTCTTTAATTGAGAAATTTCATGTGATAAATATATTTTTTGTCTAGTCTCTTCATAATACAACTCTTAAACTTCAAAATGATTATCATCAAAAAGAATTCAATTTTGCTCATCAACTTGATGAAATTGTTAAACAACGAGATACTATTCATACACAATTAACTTCTTTAGAAAATCATTATGAACAAATAGAAGAAGAAAATAAAGCTTTAAAGCAAGAGGTAGATTTTTATTTATTGATTAATTGAAACTATTTTATTTTAAAGTTAAATTCAAAAAATGAAGTAAATCGAGATCTTCAATTAGCTTTAATATCAACAAATCATGAAAATCAACCACAACATCTATCAAATACAGATCTGGCTGAATTACAAAAAAAATATGATCATGATATAGCTGAATATAATACTCAATTAGAGTCTTTACGTACTTTACAAAAAGAAATTATTGTAATTTCAAAATAATATTCGATTTTTTTTCTTGATAAACTATTTCATTTTTCTATTTTAGACAAATTATGATGCTGAAATATTAAAAAATCATCAAACAATAATTCAATTACAACATGATAATAATCAATATTCAAGTGAATTAGAACGTTATCGATTAAATATTAATAAACTTCAAGCTGAAATCAATGAAAAACAAAATGTTAGAAAAATTAAATTTTCGATTTTATTTTTTTATCATCAAAAAAATTTCTTTTATTTACATTTAGTTTATTCAACAGATACAAAATGATTTAAGTGAACGATCAGCTTTATATGTTAGTATTAATAATCAATTATCACAAGAAGTAAAAATAAAAATGACGAGAATAACAGAACTTGAACAATCTCTATCTCAAGAACAACAAAGTGTACGTATTACAAGCGGGTATATGAAAGATGCAATACATATTGATTTCTGCAGGGGCGTGAAGGGTGTTACGGCCCACGTGACCTCCGCTTCCTAGCGGTACGCCCCTGGATTCCTAACTGGAGGTCTAATGAACTACAGCAAATAATAAACCCATTCTTTTGTTTTTTTAGAAAACAGAAATACAACAAAAACTTCAAGATTTACTTCAGTCAGATAAAGAACCTGTAGATAAAAATGAAAAATCTGAACAACATAATATTAATTCAAATGAAACAATAGATTCAATAAAACGTGAATTAATTATTTTACGAAATGAATTGAGAACAAAATCTGATGAAAATACGATGTTTCAACATATAATTGAAGATGAAAAACTTAAAAGGTTTCATATCATTTTCTATGATTATTATTTTTGTTGAACTTAAATTTTTAGACATAGACTTGAAATGAAAATAAAACGATTAAAAGATGAATTTATTCATGTTCGTACAGAACTTTATAACCGTGTGGAAGAAAATCATTCATTACAATATGAACTTATTGAATGTCGATTGAAGATTGATTATTTTTCACATGTACACGATCAAGCTATTCGTTCAGTAAGATCATTAAATTAAATAAAAATATATTTTTTATTATAATATTTTATTAAAAATTAGCCTGACGACAATGAAACATCAAATATTCTTCAATTATATTTAAAAGAAAAAGCCGATAATCTGCATTATCAATTAAAATGTCAAACATATCAACAACAAATTGATTATTTACAAAGAAATTATGAATCAGTGAAAGTCAAACATAAGCAACGTTTACAAGAAGAAAAGTCAATATAAATATATATTTTACAAAATATATTTTATTTTCGATATTTTAGAGAGATATATGTACGTGCTAAAATGAAATATCTTGATCATATTAGAAATATTCAAAGAGATTTACAAGAAACACGACGATTACTTGAAAAAGATGCAGAAACGAAATTAAATCAAGAATCAGTTTATCAACAAGTCATTGATGAAAGAAAACAATTACTTACAAAGTATTTTATCTTCGATCCTTTACTAAGATGTTTCTCTAGAGTAGATTCTTTTAGCATAAACATATGTTGCAATGTTGACGCTTTGATCTTTTACATAGTTAAAATTAATTAATCAATAATTACTGAATATCGATCGAACTGTATGAGTAGAAAATCTTTGAGAGTAGATTCTAGGACTCAGTCACATCTATGATAAAATTTTCGTAATAAAAACGAGATCTCCTGCGATCCTATCAAGTCGCAAAATAAAAATGTCTCGAGATAAAACGCAAATTACATGCGGTCGGATAATTTTGGCGGCCACTGTATGTATAATATATAAGATTAGCTATGGAAAAGTTCTCCATTTCTGACATATACATGTTTCAATTTTGTGAAGTCACGTCACTAACAAATGATTTTACCCATATGTATATTTATTCTATAGTATGGTTGATAAAGATGTTAAAGAACGTGAAATACGTCGTGAAAATCTTTTATTAACATCAAAAATTCAATTACTGGAAAAACAAATGGAAAATTTAAATGATCGTATTGATCGAACAGCACGTGAGCAAATACAACTTCGTCGAGATGTTAGTAATGTTCGTTTCGATATTAATGTTTCATCCGAAGTAAATTATTTTCAATAGTTCATTTTTTCTAACAACAAAACTATATTTTATTATTTTATTTACAGAATAGTACTTCTTCTTCACCTATTTTACCTTCAAGAAGGACTACAATAACTTATATCGATTCAACAGGACGAGCTCAACCTATTTGTTATTCCGAAGCATTTGGTTTTGTTAATGGTCATCTACAGGAAGTATCTGCTACTTCATAACTTCCGAATATTTTATATTCTTTATATACATAATAACATATACAATCGAATAAGGTTTTTGTTTTTCATAGACTAAAGTCAATGAGAAACTATCATGAAAATCTTATTCATTATTTATTTTTCTGCCAATCATTTGTCAGATATGTTCTTTATCTTCTCTCATTTTTTTTTACTAGAATTGTAGAATATGTATCGATGAATATAATTCTAACATTTAATTAGATTATTTTTATATGATTGTGTGTTTATATGAATCGATTTGAAAAATATTTATATTAAAAATTTTGATTGTCAGGAGAAGATGAAGTTAAACTTTAAATGTATTCCTACAAATTATTTCGTTTGTACTAAAGTAGAGACATTGTTAATAAATTTCATTAACTAATATGTAATTTATTTTTGAAAATAATAAGTATTGATAATATTGTTGTAATATAATTATGGGATTCCCGACTCTCAGGTATGAATGTTAGTGTGAGTGTGAGGGTATGACCGTGGTACTGAATAAAACACACCCACACCCTCACCCTTATTAGTTGGCTTGATTTTTGCCCGCAATTAGGCCGTACTCATACATGACATTGTGTGATACGAACACAAATGGATAATGGAGTAATGAAAAGAATATTATATACCGACGATAGTGGTAACACTACCCCCATTCGTTCGTCATTGTGATTACAATAAAATAAATAGTAAAACAAGAATAAAATAATCTATATATGTTATTCTTAGTTACAATGCTTCATCAATTTTATTTTGTATTTCAAAATGTTAATTATCTTTATTGATTATTATCAAAGAACTTTTTATAAAAAAAGGAACAAGCCAATGTAAAACATATGGAATTATTTTTTTTGAAATTTTAAATAAAAAAAGTTTCTATAAAAGAAAAGAAATCAGATGAAATTTATCTATATTTATGTGTGCTTGTCCGTATTTATACCATTATGCAATACAATCTATAATATATATTTTTTCTTTTTCACCTACATATTAACTAACAGATAGAACAATCGTTTAATGTCCGTTTATCAATTAAAGTATATGAAAAAATAGTAGAATCTCATATAAATTTTGAATTGAATAATATTTCAATGTATGAACAATCTGCAGATAGACTATAGACAATCTTTTAATTAAATATATATTTATTTAATTTCTATATGATTCAACGAGATATAATAAAATAAATTAATTCGTCGATTATTTTATTTTGTTTTATTTCAAAGTAAGAGTGATACTTTTGAACTATAGACAAACTTATTATGAACACAAAATAACGTGATTTTTCTCTTTTCTTTTCGTTCTGTTACACTAGCACGTTGTGTATAGGAGATAAAACCTAACCTTTTATTAATAGTGGGTTAATGTAACAGAATGAAAAAAACTAACAAGTGTAAGTAAGCAAGTAATTACTTTTTTTTATATCTTTTTCACGAAATAATCTGTAAGAGGTACAAATGAACTACATTTGCATAGATATAATATTTATTAATCTTTTATACTAGATTGTAAAAAGAAAATAAATATATTGAATGAACTATTATTCAATATTTTAAATTCAATAAATCAAGTTATGTTGAGTTTGGATCTATATGTATATCATCTAAATTATCTTGGTTGAGACATACGTTCCTGATAATAAATTTACATATTTAATGTGGTCTATTCCTATTAAGATATACTCTGATATAGCGATCAATTCAAAGATCAAGGTAAATAAATTGTTCAGAAAAGACAAACAAATGAGTTAAGAGAACAGAATATATGCGTACATGTAAAAAATCAATGAAGTGTACTGATCAATTATATATCACTCTAAAAATATATCGTCATGTTCAATTATTGCTTCTATTCAAAAGATATTTATGATTGGTATTTTATGTTAGCCCTATTGATCAGTAAGTAACTATATACGATAAAATTTTTATTCAGAGTTTATTATTATTTTCTGTGTAAATCAAACTCTAGTGGGAGATTTTTCTTATTTAAATGATTACAAACAAGTCTTAACATATCAAATCTAATGAATTTCGTAATTATTTGAATACTCTAAAGTTTGAGATTTCAATTAGTTAGAATTAAATATAATCATGTATGATAAATGCCAACTGAAAATAATACTTCATTTAAATTTTCTAAACTTGATTATTTTTATTATTATTGATAGATGAATTATTTATATACATCTGCTTTATAAAATGATGATTAATTAATCATAGAAACTTCTACTAAAATATCTATGATGAGTCATCATATAGTACTATTAGATTATTTTAAACAAACATCTCTCATATATTCTTATTAATCATGAATAAATAAATAAGCATTTCACAAATATAATTATGTATCGAGTAGTTTTATTATAGATACAAACAAAGATTCAACTAAATAACTTAAACAGATAAAATTCAGCACTTTTATATGATTAAAGCAAAAAAGTGAAAGATTTGTTTAGGTCTTTGCTACAGTTGTAGCACAATATTAATTGAAAATCTAACTATAAAGTAAACAAAATATTTTTGTTAATCTATCATACTACTGCTTAAGAACTATTCCTACATAAAATATAATAATTCTATTCTAGTTGGCTTTTTTTTCACAGTGATATAATAATTCTATCTTAATTGAAATTTATAATTGAAGTCAATGTTTTTTTTTCTTTACTCGTCTTTATTTGTAGAAGAACTCAAACCGGAAAACAAAAATTATATTAAAAAACAATATTTTTCTACCGGGATATAAAAATCATTTGTAGATTATATTTAGAATTAAAATAAATATTTTTTTTTTTATTATACTTCGATTATAGTTGAATATCAATACAAATTTCATTTTGAACTAATTATGGTAGGATATGAAATTGTTAAATATTCAATCATGTATCGTTTAATAAGAAAATAACAAAAAAAAATATGTGATTGATGTATTGAGAAGATATTCTACAAGGTATTACTTGTTATATTCTTTTCTTTCTCGTTATTAATACAAGGACATAAACACTGTCTTTTCTTTATTTGTGTGTATTACTCAAGTATATTTTTTCTTCTTTATTGTTGCTATTTTGTTTGTATAATTTATCCTTCGAATCTAATTGCAAAGATAGAAAGTATGTGACAAGATAAAATAATGATCGATGAAGGATATTCTTTCGTTTCTATCTTGCTTTCATTCTTCACTTATCCTATTGAATTTTATTTCTTTTATCTCTTTAATTTATAGTCATTGCCAATGAACAATAATCAAGCTAAATATTCTTCTATGTGAAATAAAAAGATATGTTGATGTAGACGATACTTAACAAATATATTTATATTTGAAAAATTTCAAATAAAATGTGCTACATTTCAAAGTTAAAAGTCAATTCTTACGATTAGATACTAATTGAAATATATGAGACTGATAGGATGGATTCGTTTGTTATTTTATATTAATGATAAATCGTTTGAATACCGAAATTTATAATGATCTTGTATATAAAATCGATTTTAATAGGATTATAAAAGCATTTCGTTCTATGTTCACCACATAATATAATCTACACAGATTTTAACTAAAAACATTTATAGGATTTAGCAAAAAAAAACGACAACTTAAGTATTTAAATGAAGTTTTTTGATCTCTTAATTGAGAAACTACACTATGCTTTTTAATCAAATAAAGTATTACTTTTACACTGATTGTTTTCAAGTTAACTAATGCTATCAATTGATTTTTAACGGAATAGAATAGACATTTCATACCTAAAACAAACATTTTTTTTTCAATAAAACTACACATTTTTAAATAAATAATTCTATATTGCGTATTATTTATTTTATCGTCAAAAAAGATATAGTATAAACTGTACATTATTATCAGTTAACACCGAAATGATATAGCTATTTAAATTAATGTAAATAACACAATCTTCATTTATCTTAAATACTCTTCTATCGATATTCTTAATCTATATTTATTCTATACTGTTTTTTTCTCAAATACACCTTTTTGTACATATACATGTGCTTTTCTTTTTATATGATCAAGAATAGGTATGTCGTTCTCATACTCTTCAATCGTATGTTAATATCACTCCTACATGTTGTGTTTAGTTTAAACAGTCCATATATAAAAAAAAATTTATTCTTCGTATTGTCTTATACACTTTTTCATTCATCCAAATAATACAGTAAGATATTATCTGTTTCAGGCACCTACCATTATCTCTTCAATTATTTTATCGTTTATATTAATTTACTTAAGTACCACAGGTGCACCAGTCAGTGATCCAATTGAAGCTAATTGTTTAGATCGATTCTTTAATCGATCAAATCTTGATCCACCATTATTATTAGATTTAATTAAAAGTAATTTAGGACATACAGAAGGTGCAGTTGGTGTTGCATCACTTATGAAAGTTGCTATGTGTATGTATCATCGTGGTATTACAGCAAATATGCAATTTACTTCACTTAATCCTAAAACAGAAGCATAAAAATATAATTTACATATTCTTCAAAATTTTGTACCATTTCCAACTCTTCCAAATAATGAAAAATACCTATAGGTGTTAATTCATTTGGAATGGTTGATACAACTACACATGCTATTATTGAAGAATATCAACCAAATAAAACATCAACTGTAAATGGTCATATCGATGAAAATCATATTCAAAGCAGACAATAATATTTTATTTTTATTTTTTCAAGTAAGTTCTTCATATCTTTTCATTCATTAAATAATTTATTTCTTCTTATTCAGCAAAAAGTCGTCAATCTCTTAACGATCAATCAACGATATAGATAATAATGATCATCAAGCTTTTCTTCAACGTATATCTCAACAACTTCTTCTAAAAAGAACTATTAGTTATACACATTCAGTAATCTTTGTTTTTCTCAATCGTCAACAATTACAAGAACAAATTAATGCTTTTCTTACTTAACAACCATTACCAGGCATTTCAATCATATCACGTCCAACAAAATCATTAGCACAGAAAATATGTTTTATTTTTAATGGCTAAGGTCCACAATGGTGGGCTATGGGTAGACGATTATATGAAAATGAACCTTTATTTAATAAATAGATTCATTTAACTGATGAAGAAATAACAAAAACTAATAATGGTGAATGGAGATTATTGGAAGAATTAATTGAAAAGAAAAATGAACAAGAATCTCGTATTAATGATACAAATATTGTTCAACCACCATTATTTGCTATACAAGTTGCATTAGCAGCTTTACTTGTTTCTTGGAATATATATCCATCATCTATAATATCACATAGTGCTGGTGATCAAGCAGCTGCTTTTGTTGCTGGTCGATTAACTTTAGGAGAAACTGTTCGTATGTTAGCTGTTTCAATGAGTGAAGAAGAAGTACAAAATAAACTTCTGAAAGGTATTGAACATTTGGCTTGTATTGCTGTTGTTAATAGTCGTCGTCGAGTAACAATAAGTGGTGATGAAAAACAATTGATGAAATACAACAAATTCTTTCCATATCTTATCCTAATGTATTTAAAGCACGTCTTCGTATTGAAAATGCATTTCATTCATATCAAATGAATCGATTTGATATTGAAAAAGAAATGCTTTCATCATTGAAAGATATTCAAGGACTTCCAATACAAGATCAAAAACAAATCTTCAATCGGATATGTGCAAAAGCAAAACTTTATTGAAGTGTTATTGGTGAGCAAATGAATGATAGTATACCAGTTGATGGTCAATATTGGTGGTCAAATGTGAGACAAGCTGTGAGATTTTATGATGCTATAGCAGCAATTATAAAAGATGAAGTAGCAAATGTTTTTCTTGAAATTTCACCACATCCAGTTTTAGGTACATCTATTCGCGAATGTTATGAATTAACAAAGCAACAACAACAATCATCACCACTTATTCTTCCAACATTAAAACGAAAAGAAGACGAACAAATAATATTACTTACTAGTTTAGCACAACTTACAACATCATCTCATGTATGGAAACAATATTTTCATATTCGTCAAATTTTACCGTTGAAAAATCATGAATAATATTTTGATAATTTTCCATCGTATAAATTTCATTTGAGTTCATGTTGGTATGAATCAAAAGATTCATCTATACAACGTTCAGCTAATCGTATATCTACTCACCCATTGTTTGGTATTCGTCAATTAAATGATCAAACAAGTGCAACATGAAAAAGTCTTATTAATATTAATTTACCGCAACATGCTTTTTTAAAAGATCATAAAATTCAAGATGCAATTCTTTTCCCAGCTGTTGCTTATCTTGAACTTGCAACAGCTGCTTGCCATCAATTACTTTCATCAAAAAAAGATGATCAAGAACAACAACCAACACTTATTTTTGAAGACGTAAACTTTATTAAAGCACTTATTCTTAATGAACATAAATTAATAGAAGTATTTACACAAATAATTATGCCAATGCGTGAATGGTATATTATATTTTGTAATCAAGATAATCTTAATAAATATTCATTAAATGAATTTACTTTACATGCTCAAGGTAAAATTGAAATAGATTTTAAACAACAAAAATCATTAACAATACCTGATAGATGGACAATACAACATATAACAAGTGCTTATGAACATCTTTCAACATGCGGTTATCAATATGGATCTAGTTTTCAGAAAATAAAAACATAACGTGGTACTTCAACTACAATTCTATCTCAATTATCAGAAGATAACAATAATTGTTCATCTTATTATCTACTTCATCCATATCTAGTTCTATTACCAGGTGTTGAAACAGCATTTCTTCCAGTACGTATTCAAAAACTTATTTATTCAAGTAAAACAAAAGCAAAGATGAATCAATCAACAAATATCGAAGTATGTGGAAACTATTATGATAATATATGTGGTATAGATCAAGAAGAAATATATAATCTTGATTTTTGGACATTTCCAATGGAGAATAAAACCGAAGAACCAATATTTACATTTGAAGGTGCTGTTATTCAACAAGTTCAAGGTGTACAATCTGGTCGATGGTCAATGGAAAAAACAATTTATGATAAATTAAATTTAACAACTGATTTACCTAATACTGATTATAAAACATATTTAGATACAATTGTAAAAGATTATTGTATGAAAAGAGTATGGACTGATGCACCAATCATAAAAGATAAATCAGGTTTACTTCCATCACCTAATCAAATTCTTAATAATCAACTTAATTCTATTAGTAATCAAGATTTAATTGAACCAATCGAACCATTTAATGAATTAGCTACGTATTATGCTCAAATGGCAATAAAAGATCTTGATTTAAATCAACAACAGCATCCATTATTGAATGCATGTCGTTCTCTTGCTTCAACTTTGCATTCAGAACAAGTAACATGGCATTCAACACATCTTCGTCTTATTCAATTAATTGAACGTTTTCCTCGTTTAGAACCATTTTTAATCATATTAAATAAACATGGTTTACATTTAAAAGATATTCTTAATGGAGAAGAAAATGGTTCAGATATATTTTTTGGTGATGATGATGAAATTGAGCGAAATTTTCAACAAAGTAAAACTCTTATAAGTGCAACTAAAACACAACACATTTTTCATTCAATTTGTCAACATTTACAATTACAATATGAGCAAACCAAAGATGATTCATTTGAGAATTATCGATGACGTATATTTTCGTTAACTGATAATGATTGTTCAGACATTTTACCTATTCTTGATCTTTTTATTAATTGATTTACATTATGCAGATTCTGATCCAATACAATTTGCAAATGCTCAACAAACATTCAATATATATATAATTAATCAAAGAAATTTATCTATTATTTATGATGAAACAATTGATTTATATGATAATAAAACATTTGAAAAAATACTAATAGAATCATTTCATATTATATTTTCTTCTAATCAACTTCAACGTAATCAAGATTTAACAAAAAAGAATTCTTTAATTACTCGAAATAGTTCATATTTCTCATTATTTTCATCTTATTTTTGGTTTTATTGATCAATCGTGATCGTCTGCTGATGTTGATAAAAATAATCGTGTATTAAATAATATTCAACAATGGACAACATTATTAGAACAAATCCAAGAATTTAATTTTATTGAATCAACATTAAATCAAAATGAAAGTACATTTATTATTAGTCAAAAAGCAATATCAAATAATATATTACAAACACTTAATGAACGAATAAATCAAATATGGTTAATATTTACTAAAGACGATCAAAATAATAAAGATAATTCATATTCATAATTCAACTTTAGATATTATTTGTTCTTCAATACCAGTTCTATTAACTAATTATAAACAAGCATCTATTAATTTTGCATGGCAACTTGATCAAACATCACTTAACGAAAATAATGATGATTTAGCATTTCAACAAAATGAAGAACTTATATGTGGAACATTATCACGTATTCTTCAAACAATTTAAAAATCATCACCACATTTTTATCCATTTGTATATGTTCTTATAAATAATGCTCCATTTAATAATGATTCGAATCTTAATATAATACCATCACCATTTATTGGTCTTGAACGAACTTTAATAATTGAATATGAACGAAATTGATTAAAACTTATTGATCTTTAAATATCATTAAATAATAGATTAATATTTATTTATTCTTAAATAGAATATATATGATTAATTCAAGATCATCAACTGATACTTGTGAAGTTGTTCTTCCTCTTAATCATACAAATCAAAAATAAGTTCAATATTTAACATGGTATTATGAAATGTTACAAAATAATGATGAACAAAAGAAATCTAAATACGAACAAATACCTATTATTCCTAAACGAGATGCAGATCAAAAACCATTTCGTCTTTGTGTACCACCATCTCGTTTTCTTTCTGAATTAACATGGATCGAAGAAGATAGTGAAGAAGAACTATTACCATCAGATATGGTAGACTGATTTCGCTGGATTTTGTTGATGATATATCATCTCTTATTCATATTATACTTGAAGAAACATTTGATTTATTTGTTCAACATAAATTATATGCTGTTGAACCAACAGTTACTTATGAACCATCTCAAGTAATATAAGCATGATTAAGATGTAATAGTGGTCAAGTTATGGGTACAACAGCTATTCGTATAACTTCATCTGATCAACCACCGAATATGAACAAAAACCAATCGAATAATTTATTAGAAGGTAATCAGATTTTATATTTTCTTTTCTTTTCTTTTTTTTTCTTTTCTTTTCTTTTCTTTTCCTTTCTTTTCGTTCTGTTTCGATCGCATCGAAATATTTTATTCATACTTGAAAGAAAAGAAAACAAAAAGATATTCGTTCATATTTTTCACCTTTTCTCATAATTTTGCGGGTGGGTGTGGATGTATGTCTCTTCTTCTTTTTCATTCATATCCACACCCACAATTGATCCTAATAACGCTGATCGATACTTCTTTGTGTTATAGTCATATGTGATCAACTAGTATAGAAAAGAGATAAACTAAAAGAATATAGATATAAACTAGAAATAAAAACACTTCGTTAATCTTACTACTAGATCTAAACTTAAATTCAAACCTAAACTGCCAACTCGTTGGAGTTTGAATTTGAGTTTGGTGCATGTCTATCTAGAGCTACATCTTTGCCTACTCTTTTATCTGAATCCACTGTGCAGTAATAGAATATATGTATCATCTATGTGTATTTGTTTCTCTCTTCTTAATTTTTGTCTTCTCTTTTAATAATTTCGATAGGAATAAAAGAAATAAATTGAACAAATATTCATTTAAGTAAATGCTAGAAATAATGATCGTCGTTATTTAAACATAGAATAGTATTCGTTTACTTGATTTATCGAAATATTTTCTATATTTCTCTTGTTTATTTAAGAAAATAGATGAAATTAAATATAAGGTTCATGTAATGATTGATGATATCAATAGAAATATTTCATCTATCATTATCATCATGAATTGTAATGCTACAAACTTGATATGAAGATTTTTAGTGTTTGATTTATTCGATAAGAGATAATGAGCAATTGTTGATATAAATCTGATAGTTAATCGTCTTGAGGATGAGTATATATTGTCTTTACTGTCTCTTTGACATTGATATTAAAAGAAAATTGTTATTTTCTAACGAATTCTTTAATATTTTGATATAAAACTAAATAGAACGAGCATAAATCAATGATAAGAATGATCAATATATTTGACATAAGTTTGAAGAATATTTTCAAATAGAAGAAAAGCTCAATAAAAATATTGAATCTTAGACGAAAAGTTTTTTCTATTGTTCTTCTCGATATTTCCATTTAAACATAATTCCTATTGATAACCATACTGAAAATATAAAACTATTTATTAGTTCTTTTTATATAGTTATTTCTGAATAGATTTATCAAGGATAAGAAAAATAATGACCAACAGAGAGCGTATAAGAAAGAAAAACAACATTTCGTCACAAATATCGTTATTTGGATGAGGAAGAAAAGTATGCGAGATAAAATTAGCTATTGTCGAAGTAATTAAGGAATATGAAAATAAATGATGCACAAAATAAATACACATGTAGCAGATGTTGAATATTTTTCTATAGTTTTTAGGTAGAATTCTCATTCAAAAGAATGAGTTTATATTATTTTCTTTTAACACAAAATAATTCCTTTCAAATTTTGTAAATAAATTAAAGAAAATAATATTACTAAGAAAGTTAAATGAATTGAATAATTATTTTACAATTAGAAAAACATTTTTATGTAACAATTCCTAGTTAAAAATCTCTACCTGAATCTACATATGGATGAATTACAATATTCTTAAATTGTTTTATGAAAACCTTTTTATCTCATTGTTAGTACATTGTACAGTATTGTATTAAAGGAAAATATGTTTCATTTTTTCTAATTATTACTCTTGAATTATCTAACATATGAGATATTTTTTTAAGAATCCAGTTTAAAAATTTGAGATTAAACTATATTGATTCGTACACAACACATCTAATGCTGATTTTTTCACCAGATTTTTAATCTTTAATCTTGTGTGTGTAATGAGAAATTTCTTCGTCGATTGCAATTGAAATTAGTTGTAAGAAAGCTATTCCGTGTACTCAAAATCAGTAATTAATCGTCAATGAATTTCTTCCTCATTTTTAACGATAAATTATGATATTATTTACACGTGAACCTTAGTTTTACTGTTAAATTTAGAAAATCTTATTACTGATTTCATTAGTGGATCAATGTTTTTGTTATAAAATTGAACGTTCACGTTAATTTACACATAGAAGTTATGTAACTAAATCGATAAATAAGAACTCTACATGCAGTTTGATATAATGAGAAAAAATAAATTCAGAAAAAAGATTAAAAAATTCTCTAAAATCGATGATTTGTATTTATTTATTTCTGGAAGGCTTCTCTGCTTATTTATCATCGCTCATTAATTAAAAATCTTGAAAAAGAATGCAAAAAACATAAATGAGAAGTAGAGTTATAGATTAATATAGAATCATCTAAAATAAACTACACCTTATCGTAAAGAAACGCTTTGAAACGAATGATTGTGATGACGAGGCCTATAGTGTGATTATTTTTAAAATTACCCAATATCATTCATGTCAAATCTAGTCTTTTCATTTGTTCTAAACGTCTATGATTCTATTTCACTATTCAATTTATAAATTCCTAAATAATAAATTTGTAGTTTATAATTGATTACTGAAATCGATGATTAAACATGATTTTCATGACATAAGATGTAACTATGACACTCGTCGGAGATTTTTATAGAATCTATTTTCCAATGGTAATAATATGAGCAATAGTTAAATAGAATGAATAATGTTTCAAGTCAATCTGTAATATTTTAAGAGAATTAGAAATTAAAAAAAAATCTTATGTAATATTTCGTATAACACTAATGGTTTTTTCTATTTAACCGAAAATTTGAATAAGTTTTTCATTATCTTTTATCACTTGTACCATTATATATCGAAGTTATTTTTCATATGACAGAATAGAAATTAAAGGATTGACTGTAGATATAATCTATGAACAAATAATTAATTAGAATTATTTTCTTAAAATATATATTAAAAATAAATAATCATTTCTTTGTCTTTGATTTCTATACAATATAAGAAGAGCGACATATGTGCGGGATAAAATCAATATTAATTCTATTTTCAAAGAAAAAAAGAAATTCTACAAATAATGCGCTTGAAACGAAAAGATGAATTTGATACTAAAATAGATCATATTCTTATTTATTTTTACTCACACTTGTTTTTTTATTATAAAACTTAAAGAAACAAGTATTTAGAATAAAAATATGAACTAAATAAGTATCATTATCTCTTTTTATTTTCATGATAACTTAATAAATATTAGAACATAATGCTAAGATTTCTTTGCTGTATCATTTATTAAATCAATTTTAAGTGAATAAACAACTCACACTTATTATTTTCTCTTTCTCGAGGTTAAAAAATCTCAAATTAAGTTATAGGATTACCGATCATTTGTAACAGATTGCTGAATTGCAGATGATTTTGATCATAAAGAAGAGTAATATCGCTGGACAAGTCATTAGAAATCCAAATAGTTAAAAAATTTAAGATAATTAATTCTATATTGAAAAATAAATAAATAAATAAAGATTTTGATTATATTTAAAAATTGACTTGATTTTTCTTCCATAAATAAAATCGATGAAAACAGAATTATTTTTCTCTTTTCTTTTCATGACTTATGTATCCGTCTTGGTTCATTGGTTTTGTTGACCACATGTGATTTTTAGTACGAGCAATCAACGACGATATTAAAGAATAAACGTAAAGAAGAGTGGCCTTATAGATGATCGTTTGACAAAACAAGAAAAAATGAGAATTGTAAGCCCTAGAAATAATTTTTTTGTTGTTGCGAACAACATAACAAAATGCACCCAGGGGGAAAAGAACGTGTCTCTTAGAATATTTTCAAATATCGAAATAAAACGACTTTTACGTATCGAACCGTGTTCTAATCTTATCTTAAGATTTCGATTAACAACTGTAAAGAATGAAATATCTGTAGTATGATATTTAAGCAATGAAGAAGAAAATTAACTTTATTCTTATAAAAAGAAAACGTTTCATTTCAAATTGATATTAATATAAAATAAGATAAAGAAGAATTTGATTATTTTAGTTTTATCTTATTTCTTAAATAACTATTTAAACATTTTGAGAGAATCAAATCCTTTTTATTTAACATTTTACTTTATATTTGGAGATTTTTAGAATAAAATACTTTAATTATTCTCATTTAAAAAATGTAAATATTCAGTTTTAAGATGATCGAACTAAAAAAAACATTGAGTATAATAACAAATGCGACGATTACGACATTAATAACTTCATGGTCAGCTAGTTGTTCTTCTATATTCTTTATAATAATCATTTTTGTCATGATAATATTACAGTGTAGATTTATTTATTAATAATTAATACCAAATAAAACTTTGACTACTGATCACTTCTCTAACTACGAACACTTCTTTTTCTTGAACAGTGAGCATTCCTTTTTCAATTCTTCTGTTATTCTAACTCGAGAATATAAGGATAGGGCAAAGAATAAAAAGAAGTTCATCCTTCTACCATATATTATGATCGATACCTTAATTACCTTTTTGTCAATCACTCCTACACCCTCATCTGATAAGATCCAATATTTAATAGAAGCTTATAAGAAATCGGCAAACAAGACTATTAATAGATTTAATAGTAAAATCATAATTGTTCCTCATTTATTTAATATCAATCTAATCGCTACTATATTACAATATGGAGATTCAATTTCATTCTACTATTGGATCCTATCGAATCTGACTGTAGACTTTTAATACTAGAGATTTCAATGTAAATCCGTCTCCGAGCCTCCTAATAAACAGGCTCTCTATTATCGAGGTCATTCTCGATTGTTCTATCATCTTTCATATATGGTGTGATATTTTTTTACTAGTCTTTTTTGATATATTTGTATATGACATGATCATATGACCATGTACATATATATATATATAAGCCATATGTTGATGAAATATATCATATTTTTTTTGCTTTTTCTCTCTCTCTCTTTTTTCTTTTCTTTTCTTCTTGTTCTTCTCTTCTGTCGTTCTCTTTCAAATAAACTAGATATAGTGCTTACAATCTCATTATCGAATTTAATTGTTTGAGAAAATAGATAATGTGAAGATAGGAAGTTGAGTTAGAAACACAAAAGATACAAGATTAGGGCAACAGAAATAAGAAGGCTGAGAATTATAGTATAAGTGAGTAAAAAATACTTTCACATTCAATTTTAATCAACACTTATTAAATCCATTGGTTGCCAGTCATATTCATCGCTTTTTATATCTAAATAAATATGCAGAATAAATCTTCTTGCTTGTCATATATTAACACCTAGGTATAAATCTGTATTTTACTATTATTATGGTTCATACTTTTCCGAGATTAGTAACAATTTGATACTAATAGTATTTCATCAGGAAGTTTATATATATAATTTAATTTAAATTCCTTATTTTTGTTTTTTTGTCTATCAGTTATAGATACTGAAGAAACATCATCATACTGTAATGACACATTTCTGAATATCTCAATAATGTCAGAATAGTAATATAACAACAATTCGAAAATCGAGTAATGAGCATTTTGAAAATCAGAAATATACAGATATAATTGTTAAACTATTCTGGCACGATACGTGAACAGTAATATACTAATATCTCACATGAGTACACATGACAATATAATAGTTCAAATTGAATTCATAAATATTGATTTTGTGATGTGAATTATTTGACGTATATGTCGACTTTTATTCCTCAGTTAGTCTCATAGTGACTACTATTTCAAAAGTATCACCTTTGTGACAAAAATCTACAGTTTCTTAGATTAAAAGTAAACAAAAGTTATAAATACAGTAAACAATAATGATTTTAACTAACACTTTAACGAAAATTTAAAATGTTATAAATCAAAAACGAATTAGTCTGTTAAATTTGACTATCATTTTATTAAGATAAGAATTGAATTAATAAAAAGAATATAATAAATAAAAAATAGAAGATTAACAAAAAAAAGTACAGTGTAAAGAACATAGAACACAAAAATAAATAAGTTCAAATTATTTTCTTCTACTTAAATAACACCGAAAAAAGAAAATGTGATTATAAAAAACTCTTCATATTACATATTTTCTATTCTAATGTACAAAAGATGAGCAAGACATGTGAGTTTATAGTTTCAATTCATTTGAAGTTACTTTAGTCTTTTTTGTAATAATTGACAAATGTAGATAGTCGAAGAAAATTGAAGTTAATGTGTTCCAACTAATGAAAAGAGTTCAATTCATTTCTGAATTATGTTCATAGCTTGCATCGGCTTTCCAAAACTCCAAACTATCTATCGGCAAATATTATAATTGTTATAATATTTAGAATAAAATATATACACATAATATGATATGTTTCATTACTACTTAGAAGTAAAATACAATTCTTATTAATATATTTTTCAATAAATATGTAAATGTAAATACCAATAATCGATTCTAAAATAAGTATCCGAGTTGATGTAAATTTAACTTTAGCATTAAAAAGTTTCTTTCTGTAAATAGTAACTGTTGATATTTTTCATTATGTACATGTAGATAATTCTACAAAAATAAAATAATAAACCAAATAATATTCCAATAAAAATAAGCTGAAATGTATTTTGTTGAAGAAGAGAAAAGTTTCTGACGATACTGGCTGATTCTTCGAATAAGACGATGCATATCACCAACGAATACTAGTAGATTTAATCAATAAAAAATAGATCAGATATATAATATCAATTACTTTATTATTCTGTTTATTACTGTAGATAAGTTGAAAAATAATGAGTATTATTCATAAATCTGATACAAATGAACTAGCATTGAAAATAGTAGAAATATCTTCAAAGAATGGTTTTAGAATTAGAAATATTGGATAGTCTAAGAAGTGTATGTTCCAATAGGTTGTTAATAAATCAATTGACAAATATATTTTCAATATATAAGAAATGTTTGTTTATAAAAATTCATAGAGAACATATAGTGATATTAGCTCATTTGTTTTATATATACAATAAGATAATTTTGTACGAAATCCATCAATTGACTTAAAAATATAGACAGAAATAAAGAAAAAACATGATAATACAAATGATTCATGAGAATATCGACTTATTCATGGATGAGTCACGTCGCGAGGAGGTTGTACATCAACGTCTACCTACACTCTCAATTTTCTTTATTTTTAATCTAATTACGTATTGAGCAACAGTAAAAGTTTGTTTCTACGCATAATATAAACGTCGATGTAATAAGATATGTATCCAACTATTTAAAAATATGAGGGAAATCGTTTATCTAGTATGGACGAAAAAAATATGCATTTACCTTTTTCGTATTGTAGGGCAAAATAAAGGCGTATCCGGATTAAAGTGTGGGCTTGCTAAAATGGAGAATTAGGTGACAAATATATCGATTATTGTATAATATGACTGGAGTCGTGTATTTAAGTTTGAGTAAAAAGTAAGACAACTCACATTTGTTCTGTTTCATACTTAGAGGTAAGATATTAATATTCAAAGTAATCAAGAAGCTTTTTTTCTATAAATGTTTATGAAATTGAGCATATATCCAGATTCTTCGGAATATTATGCGATTCTTGTATTTAGTGTGGAAAAGAAAATAAGAAACTATTATTATTATTTATTTATTTTAAGTTGAAAAGCAAATGGAAATATCTCACTGATTAAATGTCGAATGTTTGATACACATTTATTTGGTTTATTAAAATTAATAAAAACAATTCTATATTCAAAAATATTTGATTAAAAACAAAATCAAGTTTGTTCTTTTTTTTTATATTATTCTTGTAAACTAATAGAAATCAAAATCAAAAGATTAAAAACATTAAACAAATGCAAAAGAAGAATATGATACAATTGAAAAAATGATAGCTGTTCAAAAAATTCTTCAAGAAGAAAAGTAAAATATTGAAAAACAAATTGATATTACAACTGATCTGGACAACAAATAACATAACTTAAATTCAATTTTATTGTTTTGAAAGTAAAATTTTATATTAAATTATTTATTTTAAATTGATATTTTGTTTTATTATATGCATTATTAGATTTAACGTATTATACAGGAGAATTTTTACATATTTTATTTTAAGTAATTTGATCAAATGGTTCAATAGAAGGGTGTATCATGTCTATCCTACTCATTCACTCACCCTCACGATCTTATTGATTTTTATATAAAATTTTGTTATCAATATATTATTTTAGAAGAAAATAAACCAAATAATTTAATTATATTTGATTTATCTTCATTTAATTATGAGAGGAAAACTGAAGAACAATATTTATTTATTCAAGGTCAAATTCAAAAATAAAATTTTCTTTTTCTTTACAAATATTTTCAACTTATATTATCATCATTAATTAATTCATTTCAAACAAATCAACAACAACGAAAAGATAAAGATACACATCTTGTAATGTACCAAGTTTTCTTTCATCGATTTTACAAAAATATGATGAATATTCAATTGAATGTAAAACGGAGTTAACATTAAATGCTTCACAAATACTTATTCTAATGAATTCATATTCAAATAAAAATATTTTAATTGATATAGGAAAATTACAAATGAATACAGATTCAAATGATAACAGAAATTCTTTATCTATTATACAACATCGACTTATATTTGATAGATTTTCGATGAGTCGTTTTATTTGAAATGATAAAAATGAATTAATTAATAAAATAATTTTATTAGAATATTTATTATTTGTAACATTAATTAATCATCCTTTAAATTCACAAAATGATTCCAGTGAAATTAATAATTATGCATTTTCTGATCAAATTTTTAATGAAAATTCGTTTTTATAAAATTCCAGAAATTGATAATACTCAACAAGAAGAAGAAGAACAAATTGAAATTAAACATATAAAATCATCAAAATGTATTTCTCAAAAAATAAGATTTACAAGAAGATACAAGTATTTATGAAAAATTCGGTTTAATTTTCAAAGAAAACAAATTGGTTAAGGACTTTATTATTCTCAAATAGATCTTATCAATAATTATATAACTCAAGATGAAGACTCTAACTTTCTTTATTTAATAATTTAATTAATTGCAATGAATTTTAATTTATTATTAAATTCAACATTTATTATTAGATGGTGTTTGAAAAAAAACAATTTCAAGTTTTATTAACAAACATTTTAATGTTCAATAAAATACATCAATATTTAATATGAATCTTGAATTTAATAAATCTAATACAATAAAGTACAGATTTTTTTATTTTAAAATATTTTTAATAATTTTATCTATTTATTTTCCATTAGATTCATCTAAATATTCTATTTCATCTGACATAAAAATAAGAAATGAATTTATTTTCAATCTTTCTCAAATTATTTTATTACAAGATCAAAACAAAGCTAGTGCTGATTGTCTTATATTTAATGTAAGTGAAATTATCTAATAAAAATAATTTAAATAAATATATATCTATATACTTAATAATTAGCATTTTCGATAGATATGGTTATTATGAATGGTGAAATAAAGTTGCAGATTATTGTACGCTTACCGTGTTTTTCTCGGTTAAAGACTGATCGTCAAATGAACAGTGAAATTTCGTCAAAAATGATGTTTTTAACGCGCGTCTGCGATCATAAAAGTAACGTCTTTAGCCATTAAACGATTAAATTTAAAATTTACAACGATTTTGGTATAGGAAATGAGATTATATCAAGGTTATCTCTAAAATTGAGAAACCATTTGTAAGTCTGATTAACATAATACAGTCTTCATGTAGTTCGATTCATAGAGTAAGCGAGTGTAATCCGATTTATCGATATCTTTTACGAGGTTTATTGGACAGAGCATAGAGTTTGAAGCAAATACCAGCAGTTTAAATGATTAAGATGGGATCGCATAGGTGAACACGTTCCACGATCATTACTGAACTCAAACAAGAACCCAACAACACATCAATTTTTATCCGATTATCAGAGTGTAATTTTACCGATCTCTGTTACAAAATCTGAACACAACCATATTTTTTTTCTTTTTTGCATGCATAATCTCGCTTGAACGAACAAATACAGGCTAGATCAGATGATCTGATTCGAGATTTACTTTACACGATTCTCTCACTATTTTTCTTTTCAGATTTAGTTTATTAAGTTTTTAGTAGTTTTGAAACTAACATAAACATGACTGCTCCATACTATATACTGGAACAATTGTTTCGCACAATTCAACTACATCCACAAAAAGTGGCGGTAGCACTTGATGATCAAATGTGGACGTACAGCGAATTAGTGGAACAAATCAAACGCACAACCTATTATCTGCATCGTTCGAACTTTGTTCGAGGTCAGATCGTTTATCAGTTTGTCGAACGAAGTCTGGAAATGGTTTCTGGGTTATTTGGCATTATATGCGCGGGTGGTGTGTACTGTCCATTAAATCCCACAGATCCATATGAACGGATTACTTCGATTCTCGAACAATTACGAGGTTCGTGCGTTTTGATACATCAAAAAACCAGCCATCAATTCCCTACAACAAATTCAATCAAACAATTTATTATGCTAGACGAGATTCTTTCTCCATTATCGGATGTAGAAGACATAGAAGAGCTTCCAGATTGCGAAGAACAAGGTGATGCTCTTATTATTTGCACATCTGGTACAACTGGTCGGCACAAAGCTGTAGTTCATTCTTTTCGAAGCTTGTCAACTAGCATTCGTGCTTTTAGTCAATGGGACCTTCACGTGTACACTAGTCAAGATCAGGTGCTACAGGTTGCGGCGTGTTCATGGATTTTACATATATCCGAAATCATGTTACCACTAGTTGTTGGTGGCACACTTGTGTTGCTAAGACCGAATGATCATTTAGATATGGACTATTTTTCTCAAACTCTGATACAACAACAAGTGACGACAATTACAATTGGTCCTGGGATAACTCAAGCTCTCACCAATTACTTTGAGAAAACCCAACGACTGGCTACTCTGCAGTTTGTACGCAATGTGATCATAGGCGGTACCTCAGAAATCTCCATTTACTTGTAAAAGAATGCTTTTCTAATTGATTTCCATATCATTTAGGCGAAGCCATGAAGCCTCAACAACTAGTGAAGTTAGTCGGTGTGTTACAATCGTTTGATATCAAAGTATGTACCCAGTATGGTATGACTGAATGTAATGGGGCTCTGGGCGGTCGGTTACTTAGTTTCGATGATGGTTTTGTACCTATGGGTTATCCACTTCCTGGTTATCGATGTTTGCTCATTGATAAACAAGGGCAGACCATAAACAGTACGAATAGATCCAGTAAAATTGCTCAACTGCATATAGGAGGTATGAAGTGTTTTCTTTTCAATCCCTACTAAGAATGGTCTTTCGATTGTTTCATCGTAGGATCAGCCCTATTTAACCGTTACTACAATGATCCAGAGCGAACTGATAATATGTTTGTTACTATTGATAACCAGATTTATATGAAAACAGGTGACTTAGCTCGATATAACGAACGAGGCGAACTAGTACATGCTGGACGTATTGATTTTCAAGTTAAAGTGCATGGTCAAAGAGTGGAAACAAGCGAAATTGAAAATACAATAATCACTTGGTCTCCAGACAAGATCTCTAACTGTCTTGTCACCAAAGCTCCACAGAACGATGATTTTCTTGTTGCCTATGTAGTCTCGAATGACTCACAGATCGATACAGAAGAACTTCGACAACACTGCAGCAAATATCTTCGGCAATATATGGTTCCATCTATATTTATTGTATTAGAAAAGCTGCCATTGAATGTCAATGGAAAAATCGATCGTAAGAACCTTCCCATACCAGACTTTTCAGTTCTCGCAACGGTTGCTAATGATCGCAGATACATAGAACCAAAGGGAAAAGTCGAAATACTTGTGCATTCGCTGTGGTCTGAAATATTGGGTCATAGTCGAATTTCGACAATTGCAAACTTTTTTAGCATTGGTGGTCATTCTCTTCTATTTATTCGAATCTATCAACATTATCGAACGTTATTTAATTGCGATAAGGAAACAATAAATATTCGAACATTCCTTGACCATAATACTATAGCTGAACATGCAAAACTACTAGAAAATATTAAGATCAATAATATACAAGCGAAACAATGGCGCGCACTACATATTAGTCAATGTAAGGCATATAGAAACACTTCTGCAGCAGGATACAATATTTTTCTCCTAATCTATAGGTATTGCATCATATGCTCAAGAACGCATATATCTTGATGAGAAAATGCGTTTTCCTGGAAAAGTTGCCATTTACAATGAGCTGGATGTTCTTCAGGTTACAAAAGGTTCATTATCAGCGGATCGTTTATTGCAAGCTCTTCGTTGTATCCTAAGCAAACATAAGATATTAAGAACTTCTCTAGTTTTCAACAACGATGATAGTACTTTAGAACAATCTATCACTGATAAACATCTGACATTTGCATTGGCTGCCGATCAAACATTCAAAGGTGAAACTGATCTTCACAGTATTATTTTACAAACAAGTACTAATCCTAATTTGTTCGATTTATCAAGTGGTCGTGTTTTTTATTGTCAAATTCTCAGACAACACACGATATCGGATGAAAATAATGATAAAGAAATTATTACAAATTCTGATGTTCTCGTTATCGGCTTTCATCATGTTGCAATTGATCAATCAAGTGTCTCAATTTTTCTAAATGATCTATGTAATACTTACAATAGTAACATGACATGGATAGATGATGAAGAATCATTACAATATATTGATTATAGTGTTCATGAGCGCCTAATCGACACGACACCATTGCGTGAGTTTTGGCGTTCTCAACTGAATGGATACAATCAAGAATGTCGATTGTTACTACCAGTTGATCGGCATTTCTTATATAGTGATCAACGATCTGGATATGCTTCCATTGCTCATATCTCATTTGATAATGAGGTTTCGACATCATTTCTTGATTGTGCATCTTCCCATCAAGTCACACCATTTCAACTATGTCTAGTTACATTCTATGCCTTTCTTTTCAAGCTAACATATAGACAAAATGATTTATGTATTTCTTGTCTCAATGCTAATCGATACAGAGCTGAATTACAGAATATGATTGGAATGTTTATTTCAACATTACCATATCGTATTCAAGTTGATTCTGACTGGTCATTTGATGAACTTGTCGAACATGTGCGAGAAAAATGTGTATCAATTCTTGAACATTCTCATTATCCACTACAGCATATTCTTACAGACTCTCAACTGAAACAGTCAAACGTTCCATTTCTTGAAACAGCGCTCAATTTCATCACTCTCTCCGAAAAGAGCCAATGGTTTATTGACACTGCAACGTTGGAACAATTACCAATGGAGCAATCTTATGGTGCTGCTAAATTTGATTTTGCGTTGACTAGTCTTTATAATCCAACATCAGATGATAGTAAACTATCATTTTGTCTAACCTGCTCGCGTGATCTATTTGATGAGACAACAGCTATAATCATAGCTCAACGATTAAAACATCTTGTCAATCTACTTTTTTCATCGAAATCAATTTCCGATGAAATTAATCCAGGTCTTACATCAATATCAAAACTTAACTTGATTTTACCGGCAGAAGCTCGAGAAATTGAAGATGTCATCTTTTGTCGACAACAGAATATTGTCAATGACGGTAAGTTTGTATAATTCTTTTCTCCTATATTTTTGTTTATAAAGAAACAGATAATCCATGATGAATAATCTGTAAAAATCTTGAGAACGTGGGTGTGGGTGTAAAAGAAGTAGAGACTCACCTACACCCTCGATATATATGATAAACAGAAATACAAGAGAAAGAATAGAAAAAGAGACGACTTAATCGATAGATAAATAAAGATGTCATATCATCGTAGACAATTTTTTTTAATTATTTAAGTGAACCTTTATGAATCAGATAAATAACTTTGATTTACTAATTGATAAAGGAAATTTAGATAGAACTCACAAGAGTATTCACTAAGTCAATCGGCTGAATTATTTGCACTAGAATAATATTAATACTTTTTGTTAGAATTTTACAAGTTTGCCGGACTTTTTTAATGTCAGTAACTGATGAAAGAAACAATGGTTCGGCATGCACACTGGATTTCTATTAGCATGATGCAAATGCTAATAGCATCCATGAAAAAACAATACTGTTCTCTTTCTAAAACATGAATTCTCAAAAGTGAACTACACTTCTTTTCTTAAAACAGTCGTCAGTCTCTCCATTATGCTAACGTCCGTTTAATAAGAGTGCTGAATTATTGTTTTACTAATACAAACCAGCATAAAACTGTTACATAATATTATGGATGCGCATAGAAAGTTTCAGAACAAAATCATCTCATCGGATCCCGTTGAGACTCGCAATATCCACCGATTTTTATAGCAAAATTCGATTGGATTCCGATATTAGACCTTTCGTCTTAGGAAATATCAAAATACTTTTTTTAGTGCTAGTCTAAAATATTAAAGCATTCTTACCCTTCATACTAAGACAATACTACTAATACAATTTATTTCAGTTAAAAAAACGATTAGACAAAAAGTGACTAAAATATTGATATCAAGCATCATTTGACTATCTAGCTTTTACATTATAATTAATTAAGCTCTCATTATTCTAGCACCAGCATCATTTGCACAAGCTCGTATTTGGCTTGATGA
>CAJNOI010000034.1:173277-210799 GCA_905250115.1 Adineta steineri
CATGCTATTTGATAGGTTCAAGTTCGACATAAGAACTTTATTAATTCAACACTAGCTTTGATTCGGATGAATACACTACATGAAAATGACATTGTAATTCAAATAGCTAGCTCAACGTTTGACGCGCATGTACAGGAAACTGTAGGATCTCTGATCTGTGGAGCAACAATAGTCATGCTACATCCACAAGGTAATATGGATTTTCAATATATCAATCATGTTTTACATGACAAACAAGTGACGTATTTGATCGCGGTTCCGACTTATCTCAATCATTTATGTGACTTTCTCAAACAAAATAGACTTCCTCCATGGATACTAATGAGAAATATTTGCTGCGTCGGTAAGTTGACTAAGAGCATGCGAAATAAAATGAATATTGATTAATTTATCAACGTAGGTGAATCTGTATCATCAGTTTTCAGCCAGGGACTGATGCAGTTTGCTGCACAATCCTGTCACATTTGGAATTCGTACGGTCCTGCGGAAGCCACACTTGGAACTACATGTCACCTAATTGATGTAGTCTCTCACATGTATGATCTTCCAATTGGCAAACCACTGCCTCGTTACATATGCTTACCTCTAAACAGCTTTTTGCAATCTGTTGTGATTCAGGAAGAAGGAGAACTGTTAGTGGGAGGCGTGGGTGTGTTTGCTGGTTATCTTGATCGTAATGACTTAACTGCAAAAGCTGTTCTTGAAGTAGATGGTGAATTGTTTTATCGAACAGGTGATCTTGTTACAATCGATAACAATGGTCTTCTTCATTATCAAGGAAGAAAAGATCATCAAATCAAATTACATGGGCAAAGAATTGAACTTGGTGAAATCGAACGATGTCTCCTCAACATCACATCCACCTCTGCTTGTGTTGTTATGAAATGGAATGATGATTATTTAGTTGCTTATGTTCAAAGTTGTAATGTTAATGAACAGGAATTGCGTGAACATTGTCAATCTCATCTTCCACCACATATGATTCCATCTCTCTTTATCATACTTGATAAATTACCTTTGAATCAAAATGGAAAAGTAGACAGAAAACAACTTCCTTCACCCGACTTTTCATTATCGACTTTATTATCATCCGATAAGTCTGATACTCCTCTTAATCAGTTCGAAGAACGTATACACACTATTTGGTGTGAAGTTCTTCATTGTAATGAAAATTACATTTCTAGAACTACCAGTTTTTTTAGTGTTGGTGGTCATTCACTTTTATTTATTGAACTTTATCATCATTATCAATCAGCATTTAACTTTGATACTCATTCACTCTCAATTGGTCCCTTTCTTCAGCAACCAACTATTCGACAACATGCACAACTACTTCTGACACTTCCATCCAATGATACACAGACAACACGATGGCACACACTACATATCAATCAAGGTAAAACATTTTTAAATTAAGAAACATCCATCGAATATATAAACCCACTGATTTCTCTTACAGACATTACTTCTTTTACTCAGGAGGGCATCATTCTCGATGAACAAGTTCAAATTTTACATGAAATTACTACCTATTCGAATTTTTTCGAGCATCCGTTTGTTGTGATCAATGAAAGTTGTGATAATGTTTTGTTCATTTTGCCGCCTGGTAACGGTGGCGCCGAAAGCTACTTCAATAACATTGTGCCTTATTTATCCCAATATAAACTGGTAATATTCAACAACTACTATCTTGATCTTCAAGCAAAAAATATGGGAAAAAGCTTCTCGTTTGAGGCATTGGCTCCTGTATACATAAAGTATATAAAAGAAATCCAACATGATGGTCCATATAACTTTCTAGGCTGGAGTTTTGGCGGTGTTTTATCGTTTGAACTTTCTCGCCAATTGATTAATGCTGGTGAGAAAGTTGGTAATATTTTTATGATCGACTCATTCTTTAATGCACGCAAGGCTTCTTTTGAAATTGGCAAACTAGATAAAGTAGACATCGTCGATACAATAAATTATTCTTATTTACCGGTGATCGACAATGAACCATTTGGATTAAATATAACCAACAGAAATACAAACATTCTATTGTTTAAAGCTAACAAGGTGGATGACAACTTGACATTGGATAATCAGTTAGAACTATTTTCATACTACACCAATACATCATTTAATAATCTTGACACACTAGTGAATCATGAATATATCCAGTTATTTCAAATGTATGACGATGGCCATTTCTCTTGGGTATTTAATGAAAAGCAAATTCTCAACATGTGCAATTATGTAGCAAGTGTATTAAAATAAATAACAAAGAGAATAAATACGATAAACTAGTAATCAATTAACCTACAAAAAAAGAAAGAAAATTTTCAATTTATTTTAGTTTTATTTACTGTTAAATGTATTATTTTAAAATCATGAATATATACGTTTCTTGAACAGACAATAATCATTTTAGTTTGATTCTCCTAAATTATCTTATTTTTTGTTAGTTATTTTTGATTCTCATTCAAAATCTAATAAATATTGGTATTATCACTCCTGAAACATCATAAACAAGATTAAATAGAAATAAATGAAATACGTGCACTGTATCACTTAATATTAAAGAACTACTATTCATTCTGATTTTAACGTGTTCATAGTATCATTATCTTTCTGATTACTATTAAATTTTAATTAAAAAAAGACATATATTTTTGCACCGTATTTTATTGAGAATGCTCAGTACTTTTTCCATCTCATGTTCAGTATGTTTTGCTCAGTGAAATATTATTTTGTGCGTAGTATATAATTCGAATTGCACAGTAAACAATTCTAGAAAACTCAGTATTCAATTATTTTTTGCTAAACCAGTAATTTTTTCTTGTTCAGTATATCATCATTTATTTCAGTAAAATAGTATATTGGTAAGTAATACATAGGATAGTCCGCCAGGGCTTGCAATCCGCACGGACGAAACCAAATATGCAATGACTCAGCCGAGTGAATCCAACTGGCGTCCACGAACAAACGGCTGAAGTGCTTCCATCAATGTTATCTTTAACTTTGTTATCTTCAATTCTGATTGTTATCCTTAACTTTGATTGAGTAAAAAGCTATTGATTGATTGATTGATAAGTAATACATAATCTTTGAATCAGTAGTGCTTTCTTGGTATTTGGTGGCCAACCATGACGTCATTTTTCACCAATTGTAATACCCTTAGCAGCAGATGATGGCTTACAGTAGTTTAACTTGATTTCAACGCCCACAGCATGTTTACACATAAGCTCAGTTGTCTGATATAAAGAATATTTATCCGAATGCTCTAGTTATCTTTTGTACATGTATAAAAATACAAACTACAATGAAGATGAATTATTTCATAAATATTCATTCGTCGCTTCAATGAATAAAATCTGACTAAACATCTTGAAATATTAATGTTTTCAAGATTAAGAAAGTTCAAATGATTCTATGTGCATTTGATTAATACTGATAAGATCATAATACACTATGCTAGAAAAAGAATATGAATAGATTTCATATCTTGAAATTCAAATAAAACAACTTTTGATAGCAGCTTTGATAAAACTTATTACTATATCACAAATAAAGAATGGATAACAGTTGATATAAAAAGAAAAATCGAAAATTCTATGACTTTTCCGATATACAAGCCATGAATGAAATATTTTATTTTATTTTCTAGGTTCTTGCAAATGTGACATTAACAGATAAGGATGTCCTTGAAATTAATTGTGGTAGAGGTGCTGGCGCTGCATGATGTGTTCATACTAATGCATCTCACTCTTATATTGGAATAGATCCTTCTCAAGATGTCATTAACTTATGTCAACGACTTTATTCGACAGTTCCTCGACTTTCTTTCGTAGTAGCTGATGCAACAAAACATTTACTATTTGAAAATGAGTCAACTGATACTATTCTTTGTATTCAAGCAACACATACTTTTGGCGAACCAATAGCAATCACGCAGATTGCCAATGAAGTCGTTCGTATACTTCGTCCAAATGGATACCTTCTATGGTGTGATTTTTGTTACATAAATGGATCAGGTACATCAGTTTATGACCTGATAGCAAGTGATGAATTAATTATTGAAGAAAAGATTAATGTTACAAAGAATGTTCTTCATGCACTTGACATTCAAAATCTATCTCGTACTGATTTCATTCAACGTTATATTCAATCTGAAGAACAAGAATATTTTCGTCGGTTTGCTGGATTACCTGGTACTCAAATTTATGAAGACATGAGACAAGGACGTTCACAATATTGGCGAGTTGTATTTCGAAAGAAAACAAAAACAGATATATCTGTCATCTGAAATCAAATTTTAACTGAACAATATAAACACTTTCTTTTCTCAACTAACTATACTTTTTATTTTTATCCTTATATACGTACTAATGTCGTATTATTCTACTTCATACTAACATCTCATTTTTATTTCTTAACTAATAAATTATCTTTATAATCATGAATCTCTATTTATTTCATCATATTGAATACGATGAAGTTTTAAGAAAGAGTGGGTATGGTTGGATATGGACGGGTATGAATGTCTATTCTCGTCTTGTATCCACACCTACACTCTGAATATAAAAAGAAGTTTTCCTATGATTGACTAGTTATTCACTGTTTCAGAAATTACTGCTCAAAAGCTTTTTGAAGATGGTATCACGTATTCAATACTGAAAAATCTGTTTTCTCCCAATTGTAAAGATTCTTATTGTACGACATTCTATTTGTCTTAATCTTTGTACAATAAAATAATGAAAATACTTTTATCATATGTAAATATCTATGTATTTATTGAATTATCTTGAGCAAATGTTCGAGCTATAAGTAACTGAAAGAGTATTGCGGCTTGTTTACGTAAAGCGGAACTTCACCGAACAAGTTTTGAGAAAATTGTTTTTCGATTTGAGCAGATTTGAACAAGCTACTAGAGGCAATTTTTAACGCTGGTTATGAATCTGATATTTATTTTGTAACAGTTCAGCTTTTCTCATTAAAAAATTGAGTTTTAACCTTAAAAAAAATCGCTTTTCGAATTTTCCAACCAAGAAAGTTTTCCAAAAATGTTGAGAGACGTACCATCCAATGCAGAATTTCATTTTATACAAAATCGCTTATTTAGTTTTGGCAACTAGGAACAACTTTTAGCCACTTATACAATTTCAACTTGCCGTTCAGTTTTCTCGGTGGTAATGAAGAAAAAAGGTCAGGTGTGGATATTCACTTCGTTATCAATCATACCTACACCCTCGATACAGTCAGTATAACGAAATCGTTTATTTCTATATTAGAATAAAAACAAATTATATTTTTATTTTTAATAAATAGTTCGATGCGAACATATAGATGAATTTAATTAATTCAACTACACACACACACTCAACATTAACAATGTACATTAATTGGCTTTATTACCTTATATTTATATTCTCAAATTGATTTGTCAACTTTAATAAAATTATAGAATATTTCAAATATCTTTGACATAGATTCCTTTTATAAAATAAAATATTTAAACTTTATGCTTTATTATTTATCAATTATAATGCATTTTGAAAAATAGAGAAAGAAAGAAAGTAAATGTTCATTTTCTTTTTTTTGGAAATATATTCAATTGATTATAAAGAGGATTGAAAATATTTAATAAAATAATCATATTCTCCTTTCCATTTATTAGATAGATTAAAATGACTAAATAATAAAAAATATTTTAGATTTCAAGTGAAATTTTTTTTTAAAACCCTTATCAAATTCATCAGAAACAACAAATGTAGCGTATATTTTATATTCAATAATATTTTTCTAATAGAAACTCTTATTTAAACTCTTGCATTACCTATTTTATTAATTCACCGTAAAACAATATTATCATCGAATATAACAAGTTACGATACAAATATTACTGATAATTTATTCTTTGCTTTTTCTTTAAATTTTAATAAGACCTTTCAAATAAATAAATAATTATTTCTATTGATTTTAAAACTGATATTAAATATTTTTGAATAGTTATTTTCTTAAGAACACGTTTAACAAGAGGGTATGGATGTGGATGTTATCTATTCATACCGGCATGCCACATCCTCTAAATAGTTAACGAACTTTCAAAACCTTCAGTTTCAGATCAAATAAGTTATGTTCGACTAGCATTATTTATTTTAAATATTATATTACAGAAAAATGAGTAAACAGTTATATTGTTTTTATCTTAAAAGATGTACAAATGATGATGAACATATTACCAATATCCACCACCATATCCATATGAATTTCCATATCCACCACCAAATCCTCCGCCATATGGATCACCACCGAAACCACCACCACCAAAATAATTTCCAAGTTCATAGCCGGCGAAAGCACCTAGTCCTGCATCAATAAGTGGACTACCAAAGCCAGTATGACGTCCAATTTCATAACCAGCAAGACCGCCTAATCCTGCATCAAGAAATGGATGAGACATTGTGTATTGATATTTGTTTAATAATCGTCGAATGAAATAAGAATATTATTATCGAGAAGGTTTAATCGTCGTATTTATATGCTTGTTGTACATATAAGAGGTGCGTCATTAGATTATTCATGAAGAGGCGTATAAACACGAGCTATTATACAACGCCCATCGACTCATCCGCTCTCCTTGAATTATTATACATGTATTCATTTGTTTTCTCTTTGACGTCAAAGCATGACGTACGAACATTTACGTAAAAGAAATATTATATATAGCTTATACGTCATATCAAAGGTTTCTACAGTACACCATCGATTCATTTTATTTTTAGTACGTAATTCTGAACAAAACACACTTCTAGCTTCAAAAAGGATAGATCTATGCAGCGACTACAAAAAACATACGTGAAAAATCTTTAAAGCCTTTTCTCCACTAAAAAGAAGTAAATTTTCATAATTGAGATAAAAGCGTTTGTATCAAACTCCCATTTTATGCCTAAAAATTTTGATGATTTCAGTAGTTAGTTGCGTGAAAAATAAAAATGATTAAACAAATCTTCATATATTGGTTGATCACTAGGTGTTGTGTTTCTTTTATTTGTTTTGCTATTATTTATTTTCGTTTTAAACAGTGTGACTGTAGGCAAAAAGAAGGGTGTGAAGTGTAGATGAGATTGATGTATAAATGTGCTACCCTCATCGTTGTACCCACACTCTCAAACTATGGAGCCTCTTTCTATGCTTTATTAGAGTAAATGAGAGAACTAGGATAATTTCAACATTTCTGTGAATTACTCAATAGCGTTTATATCAAGTTCAAGCAAATATATTGAAATAAAAAACAAAGAATTCAAATGAAATTAATTATATGTTGTCAGTCACGATTTGATTTCTTATTTCGAAATCGATTCATATAAACATCATACAAAAACATATTGTTTGTTGACGAAATCGTTCTCATATACAGATATATGTGGAAAATAAACTCTAAAACAAATTCTATAAAATGTTCTTATATCTTCTAAATGAACATAATTTATCCCATTCGTCAAAATATTGATAGTTGTTCATAGGCATCCGTTATCTTTTGTAATAATATTTGATCATTTGACGTTAATGATGAATATGTTTTATGAGAATATTTTAGAAGATTTACTAAGTAAATCAGAATAGATAAATTTAAATATTTAGGAGAAGATGAATTTAAACTTTATATGTGTTCCTACAAATTATTTAGTTTGTACTAAATTAGAGACATTATTAATAAATTTCATGAACTAATATGTAATTTATTTTTGGAAATAATAAGTATTGATAATATTCTTCTAATATAATTATATGTATAGCTCGAACAAATTATCAAGACATATAATTGAACTTCAAATCAAGATGAGAAAGAGAGAAGCTGTTGTTTTTGTTTAATCTTATCATGTATATGTAACTCGATAAATTATGCAACTGAATCAATTCTCATTCATATTTTAAAATATTAAGTGTAACTGAAAGAGTTTTATCAAGAAAGAAATAAAACACGGAGTCTTGTCAAATATAGTTGATTGTGTAAATAAAATAAAAAAGCTTTTCGCATGAAATAAATATTTTATAATTAAGTTTAATAGAAACGATATAAAAAGTTATGAATTCATTAGTATTCTTCGTATGATAAATATCAGATTTTATCAAAATACTATACAAAATACTAGTATCAACATTCAACACTATTATTATAATTAGAAGATTTACAGTGTAAAAAACAAACATACGACACATATATTTATTCATTAGAGGGCGCTTTTGTTTAATATTTTATATTTAGAATGTGCCTCATTTCAATTGGTCTTTTTCTTTCTCAAGTTGATTGTCGTTGCTGTTGCTTGACTTTAAAGACTCTTGTTCGTCATCTATAGCAATATGTTTGTTATTCATCATGACTCTTTATTTGCTGTTTTGTACTTAAATTTATCATATAAAAAATAAGTTTTTTTTGTCATTTATCAATTGTTTTCAAATGACGAATGATAGTGACGCTACACCTTTGTTATCCATTCGACTTGCTCATACATTACGTGGTCATACATCAGATGTTAATTCTGTTATTTTTTCACCTACACATGCAGATACACCATTACTTGCATCATGTTCATCTGATAAAACAATTCGATTATGGGACTTGACTTATCTAACATCAAAAGCATTAACACGGCATACATATCAAGTACACTGTCTTGCTTTTTCACCAATTCTTGATGATAATCAAGATTCAACAACTAAATATATGGCTTCAGTTTCTACGGATGGAACTTGTCTTTTATGGGATTTAACTACTAATAGTGTATTAAAAGAATATAAGCATGATAGTGATTCTCCTATTCGTGTCTGTCAGTTTTCATCGGATGGAGTTTTATTAGCAACAGGTTCAATTTTGTCTTTTAATTAGAAAAGAAATATCTTTATTTTTTTATTTTTAGCTGGTGATGATGAATTAATTAATATATGGGATATAACTGCTTCATCATCACGACCACTTAAAACATTAGCTGGTCATTCTGGATCAATTGTTGCATTAAGATTTTTCTCAAATTTACTTATATCTGGTTCATTTTCTGGTGATCTTAAAATTTGGGTTATTAATTCTTCCTTTACTGGTCCTGTTCATTTTGAACGTGAAGCACATGATTTAGGTGTAACATGTATAGATATTCATGTTCCTTTTTCAACTGAAAATCATCATCATCATCATTCACTTCATGTAATAGCTTCTGGTGGTAATGATAATAATGTTAAAATTTGGCATTGTTCATCAGCAAAACAAAATTTAACAAATATAAGAACATTAAAAAAACATACTTGTGCTGTTATGTGTGTATCATTTGGTATAAAAGATTATTTAGCAAGTGGTTCTGGTGATAAAACAATTATTATATGGAATTATGATACAGGACATTGCATACATCAATTTGAGGCACATGCACGCTATGTAACATGTTGCTCTTTTTCATTAGATGGTCAGTATTTAGCATCAGGTTCAAATGATCGAATGGTAAATATATGGAAAGTTGATTATAAGGAGAATGAAAATGATAATAATGAAGAAAAACATAAGAAATCTAAAAATCGAGAATTAAAATTAAACCCAATTGATCAATGGACAATTGAAATGGTTCAACAATGGCTTGAACAATTTAATATAAAGACGAATTTAAATTTAACTGGAAATGATTTATTATTAAAATCTGATAATGAAATATTAGCATTATTTAATAATAATGTAAAATTATTAAATGAACTTAGTGCATTAAGACATACACATTTTGTGAAAAAAACTTCAACGAAAAAAACAAATCAAAATATAAAATCCGATGAAAATAATGAATCAGCAATACCAAATGAATTTTTATGTCCAATAACACATGAATTAATGGTAGATCCAGTATGTATATCCGATGGTTATACATATGAAAGAAAAGCTATTGAAGAATGGTTAGCAAACAAACAAACAAGTCCAATGATGAATGTATCGATTAAGAAAACACAACTCTATTCAAATAAAGTTTTGAAAATGTTAATTGATAAATACATGCAACAACATTGAAATTTTCTTTTTTTTATATGATATTTGAAATTATTTATTTTATTATTTTAATCTAATATTTTCTTTTGTTTATCTATTGTTACTGTGATGATATAATTGTCCAAAAAATCTTTGTGAAAAAATGACTATAATTATTTTTTTTTTATAGATACAAAGGAATTATCATGGCATCAACAAAGCCAAATGTGATTTTTGTTTTAGGTGGACCTGGAGCTGGTAAGATTTCAATAGAAGATTGATTTTTTTTAATATTATTTTATTTAGGCAAAGGCACACAATGTGCTCGTATTGCTGAGGTTAGTCACTTTTGCTACAAGAATTCCACTAGAGTAAAACTACTTTTTTTTAATTCTTTATAGAAATATGGTTATGTTCATTTATCGGCTGGTGATCTCCTTCGAGAAGAAGCAGCCAAACCTGATTCAGCTTTAGGTAAAGAAATCAATGAACATATCAAGAATGGTTCAATTGTACCTGTTGCAGTAACTTGTAAACTACTTGAAAATGTATACTAATTATATATTATTATCACAATTAATAATATAAGATTTTCTTTCTAAATTTTTCTAAAGGCTATGACAAAAAATGGTAAAGAAAACTTTTTAATTGATGGATTTCCTCGTAATAAAGATAATGTTGACGGATGGAAACAAGCTATGGATGGCAAAGCTAATATACAATGTGTACTCTTTTTTGATTGTGATGAAAAGGTTAATATTATTAAATCTTTTTTTTTCTAATGTCTTTACTAAATTGTTTTAATCTATTTTATAGACTTGTGTTGCACGTTGTCTTGAACGTGGTAAAGGAAGTGGACGTACCGATGATAACGAAGAAAGTTTAAAGAAACGGTAAAAAAATGATTAGTAAATTTAAAAAAATTTTCATTTCTGAAAACTTTAGTATTGTAACATACAATGATTCAACACGACCGGTAATTCAACTCTACGAAAAAGAGAATCTAGTTAAACATATTGATGCTTCTAATGAAGTTGATAAGGTTTGAATCATTTAAATATCATATCATAATATATTTATATCTATTTAATATTAGGTTTTTCAAGATGTTCAAACGGTTTTTAATGATCTCAAATCGAAAAATCAATAATAAACAAGCGAAGACACGACGAACTTTTATGACAGAATACATGATCTCACTTATTTGAAGTTTTGATTCAATTCTTTTTTTTGCACTCTATAATACTACTTTTTAACTATATCTTATTGGGATTATATTGTCTTAGTATTTAACAAAATAATCAATAATAATTATTTTTTTCTCTAGATTAATTTCATTTCTCTTTTACATTAAAATACTATGACATGGTAGCTTATGTTTTATACTATCTGATTTATCTTTATTTAAATATGTATTTTTAAATTAGAAACTAGGAGAGTTTGTAAAACATGCGTTGAAAGGTGCCATTTTTGCTCTTCCATTTCTAACTACTTTTATGGATAGAATAACCACATTATCACTTGTTGATGGAATATCCATGCAGGTAGATCATATTTCTCACTATTCTTGATTAATTTATTTCATAATAGCCTATTCTAAATCCTACTGGTTTGAATAGTGATTGGATATTAATAAAACGATGGCATATCGATGACTACTGTTTACAAAAAAATGATATTATATCGTTTGAGTATGTTTTTTATAATTTTTATATATATAGAGTAAATCTTTTCAATTTTAAAAGATCTCCTCGTGAACCAGGTGTATTTATGATTAAACGTGTTAAAGCATTAGAGAATGAAATAATCTAGTGAGCAATTAGTTTTTGAGAAGACATAATTGTTTTTTTTTATTGATTATTCCTTATTCATCAAGTGATACAAAAAAACAAAGAGAAACACGAGTATCAAAAGGACATGTATGGGTCGAAGGTGATAATAAACGTGCAAGTTATGACAGTCGTCATTTTGGTTGTGTAAGTAAACTTTCTAAAATGAAAAAATTATTCTATCATATATATTCAGATTGCTCGAGGATTAGTTACTGGACGAGCATTATGCGTACTTTGGCCACCGAAACGTTTTGGAACTAAGTTAACAATAATCGACGACGATGATGATGATGACTGAATATGTATTTTTCTTTTATATATGTCGATTAATGTTTTTCTTTTTATATGAAGATATTTTCAAAAGAAATAGTAAATTGTTTGTTTGAATAGATGATAGATTTTAACGAATTATTAGTTGAAAAAAAACCATTTAATAGAAACAATCAAAAAATCGAAGCATTCATTAATGCTATCGAATATTGACAAATCTATTAATTGAATTCTCCTCTAACTTCAGATAGAGATGCAACGTCCACTTCGTGGCTATCGGGGTGGTATTCGTATTGGTCCTCATTTTACACATACTCATTCTATGAAACATAAAGATGATGATGATAATAATAATAATAATCGGTCATCGTCACCTAATTCAAATCCAGATGATATGAATGATGATATTAATGAAAATAATTCAACAATAAAATCTAAATGTTCTTCAAGACTATCTTCAAAAACAATTAATACTGATTTTGAATCAGCAATTCGTAGTATTCGTCCATTAGCAACTAATGAAAAAACAACTAAAACTAAACCAAATATTTATAGTCAAAAAGCTGATCTACCTCAATTAAATATCATAGATAAAACAACTGATAATATCAATGAAAAAATAAATGATAAACAATCTGATCATTGGTTTCCGAAATCTGATATTGGTCATGTTAATTCTACTGATTTCATTCGTCATAATCATATTGGTAAATTCATAAATTGTTCTATACATATGTGAACAATCGTTTTCTTTTTCTCCTAGAATCTCAACAAATAAAACCACCAAGTTTGTTAACAACAAGTCCTCCTGTTGGTATCTCAACACGTCCAACAGCAATTATTGCTCCAGCTGGTCCAACTCGATCGACATCAGCATTTTTTACATCAAATTCATCAATTAAAAGTGCAACTTGTTATAGTATTGATGATTTGCAAAATAATTCTTCATTAAAATTAAATCAACATTCAAAGACATCTGCTTTTCAACCAATTAATTCTACACAAAATTCACCATTAAATACAATCGATCGACAATTAAAAAAGAACTCTCAACCTACTCCAATGGATATACCAAAACATAAAATATTAGAACGTGGTCAACGTTTAACAAAAGTACATATATCACATCCTCAAAGTCCATCAATTGTTCATGTAAATTGATCATGATTTATTTTTTATTTACAAATAATATCTTTTCTTTTAGCTTATGTTATCTGAAGATTTTAATATAGCTTGCCGTCTACTTCACAAAATGGCAGCACATCTAGAACTTCAATCAAATTATATTCCTACTCTTCCTTTTAAGTATATTTTCAACTCTTATTAATTCTTATCTCTTGAACTCATTATTTTTCATAGACCAGAAATAAATCATATATGTGCATGTTTTCATGAAGGACGTTGGTTTCGTTGTCGTATTTTAGAAATATCATCAGATTTGAAAACAGTTACTGTTATCTATTTGGATTGGGGTATGATGATACCTGTAAAAATTGATCCAAAATATATTCGTTATTTACCAAATGAATTTTATGGTGATCCAGCTTGTTCTATTATATGCCATCTTGATGGTGTACCAGATCAAGATGATTCAATACCAGCAAATATTATTACTCAATGTATTACTTTACTAAGTGAAGATGAATATGATGTCATTGTAAATGATTTTCATAGTACAACTGGAGGTAAAATTATTCTCTCTATAAATGGACAAAATATTAATAAACAAATTCAAAAATTACTTTTATCTAATGTAAATTCTTTTAATTAATGACTAATATATTATTACAATAATAACGTATATTTATTTTTTTTTTTAGAAAATAATATCAGCTGAAGATGAATTAATTGAACAATTTCAACATGAAATACAATTATCTGTTGGTGATGAATTAAAAGCTTTACTTAGTTCATTTAGTGGTAAAGATGATTCATTTTATGTTTTACTTATCAATGATAATACAGCTGCTATTGATCGAGCTATGAATGAATTACAAGAAGATCATATACCAAATCGAGAATTTCTTCAAATACCTCAAATAAAAACGTATGTCTATTATCTTTCATATATTTATTAAAAATTCATTTTTTGTTTTGTCATAGTCTTGTTGTTGCTCGATATACTGATGATGGTAAATATTATCGTGCATGGGTTAAAACTATTGATTTACAACATGAACAAGCTTTAGTTTTTTTTGTTGATTTTGGTAATGAAAGTAATGTTTCATTTTCTGATATATACATATGTCCAGAATCTGTTCGTACATTACCATGGCTTGGTATACATGTTCGTCTTACAAATGATAAAATGACAATTAAAGAATTAACAGAATTTTGGAAATTAACTGAATCACATTATATATGGATACGTGTTAATGAAATATTAAAAGATTCTTATGGTATACAAATTAAAATTGATTATACAGTCTATCTTCGACATGAACGTTTAAAAATGTTAACGTCGAAACAATTAATTCATAAGAATATACAAGTTTGTATATATAAAATATTTTTTGTTAAAAATAGAAAAAACAAACACAAGCGAATATTTTATTTTAGACAAAATCTAATGAAATATTTACATATCCAAAGACTAGTTCAGAAAAGAATTTATCTTTATTATTACCATCAACTAATGATCAGAATCAAATAGGAAGTGAAAATATTCTTCGTAGTTTAATTGAAATGATTAATAATGAATTACGTTCACTTCGACATCGTATCAATGATAGTGATGAAGCATCACAAGATCGACATAGTCAACTAATGCAATTATTATTTACAATAGTAAATTTAAATAATAGTAATTATCAAAATATGGCTCATTAATTATAAAACTATACACAGATCTCTTAATATTTAATAACCCCGATTAACAATAGTCAGTTATAACTAGCTCAATTCAATAAACTTTAATGTATTTAACTATTTCTCTTAGGAATTACGTTTATTTTTTTCTTTGTATAAAATAAATATGCTCATAGATTATCGTTCTTTATTGTAGATTTTCTATTCTTTTTTTTGAAATGGCAAGTTTATTTCGTAATTCACGATTTATGTTAACACATGCTTCATGTATTCGTCGTGCAGCAGGAACAACAAGTACATCGAGTGGTACGCCTAGTACACAACCATCGGGTGCTTCAGGAAATCTTTCACAAGCATCACGCTCTGCTGATGGAACTGACATGGCCATGCGAGATGCTAAACAACGAGGCACATTAAACGATCCAATTAAACCAAAACCAGCTGGTGAATCATCTCATACGTACGTTTACTTTATTTTTTAAACTTTCATAAATCAACAACAGTATACACCAAATAGATTATTAACAATTAGATAATATTATTGAGTTCGCTTGTAAACATCCGCTTTTGTGAAAAATCATATAAATTCGACTTCCGTTCTTGTAATTTTGAATCCTTATTATAATTTGTCAAAAAACGGAAGGAAAATTTGACTAAGATACTCAATAATCATTTGTCAAAGATGTTCAGGTCTCTTGAGCTTAGAAATTCTGATAGTCATACGGTAGAATTGCTCAACATAAATACCGATTTGTCTCATCATTATGAACTTATAGTAATTCTATTGATACATTGACATCAGAAAGTGTTTCATAAATTTGATCGATAATCAAAAATATTACATTTTTATTGAATTTTCCTATACATATATATACAACCAAATATCTACCAATCTTCTTTTATAGTCCTCAAGTTGGCACATCATTGAATACATGGGGTAAAATTGGTTTTGGAGTTATTTTGGCCATTAGTTCTTATTTTATTTATATTAATTATATAAAAAATCCAGAATTTTCGAAGAGTTTAAAATTAAGCAAAGAAGCAAGTAAACGAGATGCGCACGAACAACAATCCGTTGAGTAAGTTATCACTCATTATTATTTCTATTGTATTTTTTCTTTATAGTCGGGATGCAGCAAGTAGTAAAAAGCATTGATCATCTCATAAACACTAATTATTTTAATCAAGCTGTATAATTTTTATTAGATAGATCTTTTTTGTTGATAGAAAATAAATATAGAATTTAAGATATATTCTTAACTTATTTTATTTAATCTGTATGAATTGTTGTAAAGTACATGAAAAATACTTCCGATTCCTTTTCTCATTCAACGTAAGTAATAGAATATATTGTGATTGTATAAATTTTATTCGAAATCAATTAAATATAAAATTAAAGAAAAGAATGAATATCTTCTTCAGTTTTTGATTTTTGTAATTTTTTTTTCTTGATCGGAACGACAATTTCTTCTTCTTCGTCTTCATCCTCTTCTGATTCATCATCATCATCATCAGCAGCAGAAATCGTTGCTTCTTCATCACTTTCTTCCATACCAGCAAATTCTATTTTTATTTTTGGATCATCCAAACCATCCATTTGAACAGATTCAATAATATCGGCAGGATACTTCAAACCTTTTCCTAAATAATTACTGAAATGAAAAAAAAACGTATTTGAATTCAATTTTACTTACCAAGTTTTAATGGTCCACCCGGTGATCTAAAATTCTATAAAAATCAAAATTTAATTATACAAACTATATACGTAGTTTTTTCAATACCTTTTTCTTTTTCTCAAATTTATCTGCTAATGAATATAATATATAAATTACTAATAGGAATAATATAAAAACCTTTCTCATTTTATTATTCCCCAAGCAAACGGATATTTGACTTTATATTCAGACAAAATTAATTCACACTGACAGAATGCAAACCATATGTGAGAATAAAATATGCCATTGACATATTATAGTGCTCAAATAAAAACAAACCTAGGTGGAACATTAACATTGGTTGATTCTATGTAATATGATAATCTTTGATAATTTTCAACAAACAGTGTCACACAATATATGTTTGACATGTTTTTTTTTCTACAAATAATCTCATGAGATATAAAAAAGTACAATACTGATACAAAAATTTTCATTATTGAAGTTTTATTAAGAACACTTTTCTACTATGAACATCTCTGCGTGATCCTTTTTCCTTATTCTTTCATGCATTCCTTATTAGCTGTGAGTAAGAACAAAGTTTACAGGAACTAATTTGCACACATGAGTTGTTAAACTTTGCAGTAGGACATATGTTCATTGTCTCAATTGAATTTATTTATATGAATAAAAGAATAAATAATCAGGTTTTTATCTAGGAGTAATAGTTTAGAAGCAGATGTTCTGGATCTTCTCTTTCTTTTATTTTACAGAAGAAAGAAAGCTAACTTCTAAAATTTATTTGTTCTTTTCATCAAGCCACATTGCTTTCATAATTGGTTCTAATTGATTAACTTGATTCGGTGATATTTGACTAATATATGTACTAAGTTTTTCATTGACAATTTGTGAATGAAGTAAACGTGTAATAAATAATGTTAAAAGTTGTACACTTTGTCGATATGTTGAACAACGGTATAAAATATAACGCCATAATAATTCAATATAAAAATCTTGTATTGATGATATATTTTCAATAGAATTTATTTGTTGATTTATATCATAACGAGTACTTAAACTTGTTGAAAAAATTAATACAATGATTATTAATTTAAGAAGTATAGGATCGTAGACAAATGGTATTAGATTAAAAACACAACGACATTGTTCTAAATATAAATCATCAGGAAAAACACGTTTAAATACAACTGTATTAGTATCATCAACTGGACCAGTTGCATGTATAATTAATGCACTATTTAAACGAAATATTTGATTTAAATTATTTTTTAATAAACTTATTCTTGTATTAATAGATAAATTCGTAAATTCAGGTATACATTTAATATAATCAACTAATGCAATATACATATGTGAAACAGAATTCATAAATTTTCCTATTGATAATGTATCATCATTTTTCATTTGTAAATGTACATGATATCTTAATGATATACATGTTTGTTCATATGCATTCGTTATGTTTTGTAATAATATTTGATCATTTGATGATAATAATGAATATGGTTTATGAGAATATTTTAGAAGATTTACTAAATAAATCTAAATAGATAAAAACAACACGAAATTATAGATATATTTAAATAATAATTCTAATAAATACTGGTTCTTTTGTTTCAGCTCGTTTTTGTCTATTATACTCAATTAATTGATTTCTTTCAAGTCTTTCATCGTCTGTACGTATACATTTTTTATCCATACCAACACGAAAACATTTGGCTAAACGACAACAATTACATGATCGACGTGTATCACTAGTTATTGGACAATCACCATCTGCTTTACAAATAAATTCATATGACTAAAAATAAATAAATAATTTCTATTTTTGTAAGCAAAGATTCAATACAAAATAAACATACACCAAGTTTCGTAGCATTCCGACGAAAAAATGCTTTACATGGTGCGCAAGTATAAACGCCAAAATTAATACCAACTGATTCAGCTCCACATACTAAACATTCATTTCCTTCTTTTCTTCGTTTTTTTCTTCCACGTTTTGAACTACAAACAAATGTTGTTGAAATATTTGACTAAATATATATCCGACGAAAAATAAAAACAAAATAAGATATATTTATTTATACTCTGCATACCTGAAGCATAACGGTTAACGAAGCAGTATAGAAATCATAGGAGTAATATGATGATTTTGTTTTTTCTTTATTATGAGTTGACGTTCGTAAAAGTGCACGCTACTAAATATTTTGCTTTTCTTTTTCTTCTTCTCTTCTTATTATGCTTGTCGTTCATACTGACATACGTAATATAGTAATAATAGTGAAAAAAATAAATAAAAATTGAAAAATAACCTAGAAGAATATTTATTTTTCATGTTGAAATTATTAATTATTCTATATTTTTATTTGAATAATATTTTTGTAAGAATAAAATTTTTACTCGAGGGAAAAACGATGCAGATGTTAACTGTGAAATCTTTTGAAGTCTTCTATTTTCTCTTGTCTGAATACATGAGTAACTTGTAGATTGATGAAGAAATATTTTAAATCCTTACAAATTCAAGATTTTATCATTATTAACCTATGAAAAAGTTTGATCTAGCTCTAAAAATATCAGGAAAATTCAATACAATAATATAGAAAGAATACACACTCCTAAAACAATATAGAAGTTAAGTTTATTTTATACAATTTGATATTGTAAAAATAATATCATGCAACTGTAATAATCGAACAATTTTTGACAAGATTAGTTAATGTAGAAAGTTGTCACTCATATTTCCTTCTTTATGAAAAAAAAATGAACGTGACACATGGAAAATCCTCATTCAAGTTCACATAATTTACATCTTACTAAAAACACGTAGCAGACACTTATTAAAAAGAATCTTCATATGATATTATATAAAGGATAATATATCATATGAAAAAGGAAACTTGTATGTTTTGCCAACGTATTTTTATATTCGATTATCTGATAATATTCTAATACAACGTTACTCAACCATATATTACAACGAATTCTAATATAGATTAAATAAAATTAATTTTTCTAATAATTGAAATTAATGTTAAAAACGCGTACATATAATTTTTATTCTTATCTCTAATGTTTTGTAAAACACGAGTTGAAAATGAGTGCCGGAGTATTAAGGGTAGAAGTGTTGGACTCACCACCCAATCCCTTCTTCTACAGGTTTTATCAATTAACATAAATTAATGATTATCAATTTGTATTACAGACAATGGCAAAGGCTCAGCAGGGATCGTAACAGACGTTATTAATTCACATTAACTTATATTGAAGTTAACTATAAAATAGAATGTAATGTTCTGTAATTCAAATTTGATATCTCTATTTTTTATCTACACCTCGAAATAAAAATAAAATTTTATCAAAAATCAAAAGTCCAACAAAAAAAGAATTACGACAAACTAAAGTGAAATTGATATAGATAACTATCAAATGGCGTATAAAATATAAAAAAAAGAACTTTAGATATACTCAGTAAAAAAAATATTATTACGTCGTTTCACTTACATAGATATTATAGTTAGTTAAATAGAATTAATTCTGTCTTTCATACTTCGTAAATAGAAAGTAAGTATTTTATATTTAATTTCTCATTGCTTTGTTTTTTAGATATAAACTTTCCTATGAGTGGAAGAAAATCCGCTGCTTCGAATCATTCAGTAATTTTCATTAGATCATCGCGTATACATTCCGCTACTGAAAATGATCGTGAAGATTTAGTAAAAACTACATTAGAAAAATCATCTGACAATAAAAATAAAGAAACATCATCTAAAACAATCACATTATGTACTATATGTGGTCGATATAAAGGTTTTCGTATGCGTCGTAAATTATTTATTATATTATGTATCGCTATTGCATTGCTAGCAATTCTTACTGGAATATTACTTGTATTCTATGTTATTGTTCCAGCTATTGTTCGTTCAACTATTGATAAAGCTGAATTATCATTTCGATCTATTAATATTGAAGAAATAGAGAATGATCGTTTTCGTTTACGAGCTCAATTAGAATTATCACGTACTGGATCAATTTCAGCTACCATACTTTCTCCACTAGTTATCAATGTTGATAATGTTGGAATTGTAAGAAATGAACAACCGATTATTATTAGTGGTGATGCTGATCGTTCTACTATCGTTCCAATTGATTCTCCATTTATTGTATCTAATTTAGATGCTTTTCATAAATTTACTCGTTCGCTTATTTTTGAATCACAAGTTATATGGCATTTAACAGCTAAAGCTTCTATACAACCTATTTCTAGTAGTATGCCTGTTTATTCTAATATTCCATTTAATAAACAAGTAACACTTAATGCTTTAAATGGTCTTCAAAATGTAAATATTCAATCAGTTAGTCTTCGTCGATCTGATCGACAACATATATTTGCTGATATTATTATTGAAATTCCAAATCCATCATTATTTAGTATTGATCTTGGTAAATAAAATTCCTAAATATTAATTATCTTATTATTATTATTTAATTTTTTATAGGTGAATTAAAATTTTCATTACATTATAATAATTATTCTATTGGTTATATTCAATCAATAGATAGTAATACAACATTACATCCAGGTATAAATGCCATATCATTATCTGGTGAACTTCAATCAAAATCTTCTGAATCATATAATGCTCTTTCAACAGTTGTTCAAAATTTTCTTACAGGAAAAACAAGTAGTGTGAAAGCAGTAGCTGGACCTAATGCAACTTCATATTCTTTACTTGCCAATGGTATGGAAGGTCTTTCATTAGATGTTCAAATGCCTTCATTTGATGAACAATTAATTCCTTCTCTAATATTTAATTCAATGTCACTTATTCCATCAACAGATGAAAAGAAAGTATCATTATCAGCTTCAATTATTATTCAAATTAATTCACCACTTGGTAATCAATCACCACTTGATATTACAACTATGGATATGAATGTTTTTCTTGTCTATGAAAATAATTCTGTTGGTATGCTTGATGTTTCTCAAGTTCCAGTAAAACAAAATAATGAAATTACATATGAAACAAATTTTAATGATAAACAATTGATATTAACTGATACTGGTAAAACTTATGAAAAATTTGCTCAAAATTTTATTAATGCTAATGAAACTCATCCAATTCAATTTAGTATTATTGGTTTTGCTTCTATTACTGGTTCATTTGCTTTAGGTCCTTTAAATATTCATGGAATTCCTATTGATAATCGTGTATCATTAGTTGGTCTTAAAGGTCTTAATAATGTTTATGTTCATAGTATTTCAGTTGATGGAGAAATAGATACTGCTTTACAACTTTCTATTAATGTAACTATCAATAATCCTGGTATAACGAATGTTCAGTTACAAAATTTTATACTTTATATGGCTGATGGTGATAGTGGAACAGTTCTTGGTCAAGTACCAATTGATTTATTAATCTTAGAACCAGGAAATAATAATATGCTCCTCAATGGGTTTGTTTATCTATTCTTTATTTATAAATAAAATTATTATTCTGATTCTAATTTTAGTTTATTAGCTCCATTAGATCAAACAGATTTACCTTTTGTTGGTAAATTTTTTTCTGCATATCTTAATGGTCAAACACAATTAGTAAAACTGTATCATGAATTATCAACTACAGAAAATCCTACTGGTATGGATTTAACAATTAGTGGTCTTTCTATGAAAGCAGATCTCAATGGAATAGATACACAATTAATTCGTCGAGTAGAGGTCCTGAATTTTGGTATTGAATTTGATTCAATAGATGTCAATAAAGTTTATGTTACAGGTCAATTATTAGTTCTATTTGAATTACCATCTAATGTTCATATGACATTTCGAGCATTAACAACAAATATTAATTATACAATATGTTTTAATAATGGATCTAGTATGAGTCAAATGAGTCTTTATGATTTACCCGTTGAACATAATCAAATAACTAATGAACTTTTAATGAATTTTAATAAACAAGAACTTTTAATACTTGATGAAAAATTATTTCAAGAATTTGCTGCTAATCTTGTTCTTACAAATAATGTATCGATTACGATTGAAGGTTTAGCTGCAGCATTAGCTGAAGTTCAAATAGGTAATATTACTTTAAATGATATTCCTGTTAGTGATACACTTCATCTTATTGGTTATGAACGATTTGATAATGGACTTTTAACTATCGATAAAATTGATTTAACAGGAGCTTTATCATCCGATAAATTATCTCTTCGTGTTAAAACAAAAATTGATAATCCGTCTGTTGTTAATATTATTAATGGTGGTCGTTTATCACTTGATTTACGTGAACTGACAAGTAATATTTCATTAGGTTCAGTTATTATCGATCCATTTTATCTTAATCCACAAGATAACAGTACTCTACTTGATGCACAAGGTATTTTTATGATAACAAAAAGTAATTCTGCTATAGCTGAACAATTTATTTCACATATGGTTTGTGGTATAGATAATGAAGTTGAATTATGTGGTACATTATCAGATAATTCAATTGGTACTTCTATTCCTTTACTTTCAATGGCTATTGCTGATCTACGTATTCGTACAAAAGTTCCTGGTCTTACGGGTGAAAGAACACTTGTTCGAGAAGTTCGTCTAAAAAAATTAAGTGCTTTACAGATAACTGGTATTCCACTTGGTTTAGTCAAAACACTTTCTTCACGTATTCGACTTAAAAATCCTTTTAGTACACCTTTAGCTATAACCAGTATGAATATACGAGCTGATCTTGGTGCCGTAATAAATGATAATCAACAAATTGGTACTGTTACTGATAATACACATATTAATATTAATGCTTATGAAGACGTTTTAACACCTTATATAGATGTTAAGATTACAGCTAAATTAACTACAATGGTTTCTCTTCTGGGTCCTTTATTAGCTGGTACTATTCCTTTATCTCTTTCCGGTACTATTACTGTTGTTATTGATAATCAACTTACTCTAGTTGAACTTCCACTTACTTTACTAAATATAACTGGTACACAAGAATCAGCATGACATATTTTCTTTTTGTTTTCTTTTTATTTTAAAAAATGCTATTCTAAAATCAACAATTGATAGTGTCTTGCTCATCAGTTATACAAATATGTAATAATACGATTGATCATAGATATATTATCTCCACGTACTTAACTTGAAAGTAGAATTACGAAAAACAAAATTTATTCGATATTTTCCACTAGTGATTGATGTGTAATATAATAGAATGATGAAAAGGTTTTTTTTGTATAGACGTCTATAATAACTCTTATTTAATAATACTATATGAACTAATATATTGTTTTAGTGGGAATTTTTATTAGAACTGAAAATAATTTATTAAATATAGAAATTGATGAATAAATACATTTTAAGAATTTATTTATTGAGATATAAAATCAAATAATTTGTTTGTTTTTTATTGACTAATAAATAATTTAACATCTATATTCATACTAAAAAAAAGAATCATTCTATATTTTTCAGTAAATAATATACATTTAATATTTCATAATATTTGTTATTATTCATCTTAGTTCTAATGTAAGATTTTTCCAAAAAAACTAAATAATACTAACTAAAATATGAAATATATACATCTAAGAAGAAGAAAAAAAAGATAATTATTATGCATCGTTAACATCATCAGATATAATTATCATTGATAATATCTTAGTTTCAAATTATGTAACGGTTAGTAACCAGTATTTAACTCATTCTATCATGCAAATATAGCGATATGGGATTTAACTTTTTAGATCCACTGAGAATAATAAAAAGATTCATTGGATGCAAAAAATAATTGTATTGATTATACGATTTAAAATAAAAAATTCGTTTCAAGTACTTGTAGATTTAATTCTATTTGAATAATTTATTTTATTCATCAAATCAAAACTTTTAAAAGAATTCTTACAAAAAAAAAAAGATAATAGTTTAAATAGTAAATTATAGAATAGGTTACGTTGTCTTTCAGTATTAAATCATATAAAAATAGTTGCTTTTTTATTTAAATTTAGTGGTTATTAATAATGAATCTCAGATTTTTTTTAAGATTAGTTGATAAATAAAGATAATCACATTTTTATTTACTCATTGTTCGTAAAAGTTTTATCTTTATTCCTATGAAATCTATCATTTTATAGGGTTATTATATCGACTAATATATTTGTTTTTGAAAAACAAGAAAAAAAAGAAGATAGCCTATAATTTTCCTTATTTTTCTCTCTCTCTCTATTTGTCTCTGTTGGAATCTCGTGTCATATCTAGCCTATCTTTGGAACGATGATTGTCATTCCAACCGTGCTCAATCTCGGCCGACATGTTCCCATTAAGAGGAGAAAAAAGAAGAAGAAGAAGAAGAGGAAAGCATGATTATTCTCTTTACCAATAGTTGTATGAACAGAACTATCGAAAAATAAATTGTGTTTTTTCGGTCTAATCTCGACGATGTTCTTATGAAAAATATATATAATCAAATAAATGAATTGTCTAGTAGTTGTTCCAAGACAGAACCTTCCTCGTTAAACCGCGGAGTACACAGAGTTCGATAGGGAAGAAGAAAAAAAGAGGAAAAAATATAGAGATGAAAAAGGAAAAGAAAAAACGGAGCAACAAAAAAATTGGCATGATGCTCATTGTGATAGAAATAGAATTGAGATCAAGCAACGGGAACAAACATCACCCGTAAAATACAAACATACGATCAACTCGTCCGTAAGTTTATTGTATACTAAATTTTGACAGAGAACATTTATTATAAAGAACATTTTATCGTAATCAATCGAAGAATGAAGAAGAAGAAAAAGAAAATGTTTTTTTTCAAATGAAATTAAATAATAATATTATATTTTTTTTTCTTCTTTTTTGAAGGCCATTATCTTTGTATGATACTTCAACATTTTTTTTTCTTTCTATCCGCCTATTCTTGTTCAATTAATTTCCTATTGGCAAGAGAAACTTCCGGCTAAAAGATACTATTCATTCAAATATAGAAGATTTTTATTATTTTTCTATGTTAAAATATATAATTTATTTATTTTAGAAAATGGTAGTACATCTTGGTGGTCTTGCGGCCGTTGTAGTTTTTTATGTTCTAATATTACTTGTTGGAATATGGGCTGGAAGAAAACAAAAATCATCGGAAAAATCACCTGATACTGAAGAAATAATGTTGGCAGGGAGGAATATTGGTTTACTGGTTGGAATATTTACAATGACAGCAACATGGGTTGGTGGAGCATATATAAATGGAACAGCTGAACAAGTTTTTTCTACAGGTCTTTTTTCATGTCAAGCTCCATTAGGTTATGCAACTAGTTTAGTTGTTGGTGGATTATTATTTGCACGACCCATGCGTGATGCTGGATATGTTACAATGCTTGATCCATTTCAACGTAAATATGGTCAACGAATGGGTGGATTATTATTTATACCAGCTCTATTAGGAGAAGTATTCTGGTCAGCAGCGATTCTATCGGCATTAGGAGCAACAATTAGTGTAATTTTTACGGATGTTTCAATGACAGCATCGATTATTATTTCAGGTAATTATTTCTTTTTCTGTTTTTTTTGAAAAATATATATATATATTTAGCAATTGTGGTTATAATTTATACACTTTTTGGTGGATTATATTCGGTCGCTTATACAGATGTTGTTCAACTTGGATTTATTTTTGTTGGTCTATGGGTTGCTGTTCCATTTGCAATGCAACATGAAGGTGTTGGTGATATCTTTGCAACATGGCCAGAATGGCGTGGACATATTGATAAATCACGTATAGTTGAATGGATTGATAGTATGTTATTATTAATCTTTGGTGGAATACCATGGCAGGTAAATTAAAATATTTTTTGCTTTCGTGACAACAAAAAAAAAACCTTAGCATGTTCTTTATTTTAAAGTGATATTGCATGTAACAAATATTATAAAGAACTAATATGATTTTATTCTTTTTGTTTTAATAGAAAAAGTTTTAATTAATTATATGTTTTTTTTTCTAGGTCTATTTTCAACGTGTTCTCTCAGCTAAATCAGCTAAAAAGGCTATGTATCTATCATTTTGTGCTGCTGTTGGTTGTATTGTTTTAGCAATGCCACCTGTATTGATTGGAGCTATTGCAAAATCAACTAGTCTGTATATTATTTTGATTGATATAAAATATATATGATTTTTTTTTCATAGATTGGTCTATGACAGATTATGATATAAATAAAGATATAACATCGCCTGAAGCAACTAAATTAATTTTACCATTAGTTCTTCTACATTTATGTCCAAAATTTATTGCATTTATTGGTTTAGGTGCTGTTTCAGCTGCTGTTATGTCTAGTGCTGATTCGAGTGTACTTAGTGCTAGTTCAATGTTTGCTCGAAATGTCTGGAAACTTGTTTTCCGTGGTCAAGTAAATTATATATAATTTTTCCTTATTATTATAAATAAATAAATCAATTTTGAATAGGCATCGGAACGTGAAGTTTTACTTGTAATGCGTATTGGAATATTTCTTGTTGGAATTGGAGCTGCTGCTATAGGTATAATGGTATCATCAATTTATGTTCTTTGGTATTTATGTTCGGATCTTGTTTATGTCATACTTTTTCCACAATTACTCTGTGTTATCTATGTTTCACATACAAATACATATGGTTCATTATCAGCATATATAATTGGTTTTCTCGTACGTATTCTTGTTGGTGAACCATCATTAGGTATACCAGCAGTTATTCATTTTGGTCCATATATACCACCAAAAACATTATGTATGCTTATATGTCTTGCAACAACATTAATTGTTTCTCAAATAGCTAAAAGTCTTTTTGAAAAACGTATTTTATCACCATCCTATGATATATTTCATTGTCTTGTTGACATACCAAGTGAAATCTTACCATTAAAAGAAAGTACAACAACAGATGAATTACATTATCGAATTATTAAACCAACAACAGGACAACAATATTTAACTGAACCAGCAATGATGATTAATAATTCATTTTCACAAAGTCAAGAAGGTTTAAGTGCTTATGATTAAAAAACAAAATTAGATTGTCATGTATTCAACTATAGTGTTAACCCCGCCGGTGAATGTTGTTTCACTTTATATTTTATCCTTACATATCATAAATAAGAATGGTAAATGAGCAAAAAAAAATATGTTTAGATATTCTTTTAAAGGAGTAGTCAGATGATGATGATGATTAACAACCATACATATCAAAATTTTATCTATTATTATTTTGTGATCGTACTACATATCAGTTTATTTTTTCCATAAAAGAAATATAATACATATCAAAAATGATTATTATTCGTTTTTTGTTTCTTTGTGTTTGATGTTGTGCCTTCCTTTTAATTTTTCCTTTCATTTTTGTTTCTAAAATAAATAATCTAATTGTTCTCTTCACTTAAAGATTAAAATTTTATTATTCACAAAACAGAAACAAAAAAAAATAGAGTGTTTTCTTTTCTTTTATCAGTGCAATTACAATGATGGAATGTTAAAAAATCGTTTCTTCTTCTTCGTCTTCTTTCTATTGATGAATATTAACATCAGTTGTATTTGATATCAAAGCCTCATGATTATTTAACATCCAGTCAAAAATTTTATATGATATATGTATACCATCTTTTGTACCATGTTGTTCAAGTATTGTTTTAAGTAATGATTGTTTAGGTTCGTCAATATAATTTGCTATCCATCTAGAAAGAAATTATTAGAAAGAAATTTTTAAAAGAAATAATTAACCTTAAAACTTCTGCATCTGTTCGTCCAAAATCATTTTTATACCAAAGAAATAATTTTGATAAATGTATTTCAGCATTTTCTGGTATAAGATCAATTTCAGAATTACAATATGATGTTGTTGACATATTTAGAGCTTTTTCAAGATTTGTTGATGAATAAATTGATATTTGTGGACATGAACGTGCACCACAATTCAATGCAAAATGTATACGTGGATCACAACGACGCATAGAATATCTTGCACGAGGATCATTATATGTAAAATGTCGTTGTGTACAATTTGAATGAGGTTTATTACCTGAGACAAAAAAAAATAAGATTTTAATGAAATAAAAAATAAATATTCTTAATACAAACCTCGTAAAATTCCATGTTCAATATCATCTAATGAATAAATATGTAAACCAATTTTATACGCTGTTGTTTTCCAAAATTGATTTAAATCAAATACAGATTTTGGTAAATCAGTTAAGGTTGCAATACCATGAATTGTTAATGTATTGTAAAGATCTTTTTTTTGAAAGACAAAAATATGAATTAAATAATATTCTATTAGAATTAAAAAAATTTACTTATAAAAAATGTTTTACGTTCATTTTCTGTAACATTATCAAGACTAATTGTTGTTAAATATTTTGACATTTCATATAAATCATTATAAATTTTACTTCGACGTAATTCAGAATAATTTATAAGATGACCAGATGAATCAATGAATGTAGATTTTAAACTATCAGATTATAAAAAACAAATAAATGATGATTAATATTAGTTTAGTTTTTACTTTATCATTCGTTTTTGTAATTCAATTGAAAGTTGTACAGCATTATAGAAATTTTTTGATTTTATTTCATCATCTTCTTTAATTATTGTTAATGGTTTCTCGATAACTAAATCTTCTAATGGTGACCAATTAAGTACATTAAGTAAATGAGTATTTTCAAATTCATCTGTTGATGTATTAGAACATATTCCATTGATCACTTTAACTCGATCTATATTGATAAAAGAAATATGATAATACAACAAGATCAAGTTTGTTTTCGTGTCGTTCACGTTGTTTTTTTTCTATTCCCTTGTTACTGTTGTTGTGCATCTAGCGAAAATTCTCATCGACACGATTATCAATTAATCTTGTTTTTTTTTTGATAAGGTTAAATGATTATTACTATTTATTTTCTTATTTGATCAAATTATAATCGAAAATAAATATGCAAATTTTTCTACTGTTTTCTTTTTTTTCCCTCAGAATCTACGTATATGATCAAATATAGTTCAAGATCAACTATATTATACTGATAATGAAGCAGCATGATATAAATAATTATATTATCGTGCATGTTTTATACAAGAAAAGAATTTTTCTCTAATCAGTCAACATACTGAGATCACCATAGGTATATAACGAAATGAATAGAAATAAATGATGAAGATGGTTTTCATTTATATAATTGACTCAACTATATTAAAAAGAATATCTATGGTTTTATCAGTAGAGAAATATATTATGTGAAAAATTTTCTTTTTTTATCATTTATAGATAACTCATTAATATAAAAAATAATTAGATAATGGTTAATATTAAGTTGATAATCACATATATATATATATATCACATTTTTGTTATATGAGAACAAAACATTCGAAGATTTCTTTTGATATGGTTCTATGAAAATGAATACTAATGGAAGTTTTCTCATGCATAGCATCGATACAGTTCAAATAACAAAAGACAAAAGAAAAGATAAGAATCAACTAATCGAGTTGGCATAGATCAATTTTTGTTAGTCCTATATGTACAGTGTATTCTAATGAAGATAGATAGATGTCAAAAAAATTGACAAAAGTATTATGCACATAAATAACAACTATTAATGTAACCTGTCAGAGAAAATTCAAATCATTTGTTCACTGAAAATAAATAAATGCACTTATACTTACAAAAAGGTCTTGTACTGTTTGAACGAATAGTACCACGAGACATATTTTTGTAAATGTATAAATTGAATGTTTTCGTCTTTTTTTTATTTTGACTTTAAACCTTCAGTGATCTTCCATATCGTTATTATTAATAGATGTCCATTAATAAGTAGTGTTGAAACATCAATTATTCTAAGAACATTCGACGCACTCGAAATCGTTTAAATGGTATCCGAGTCGCATAGAGAGAAAAAACTTCTTTCATCTAGAGAGAAAATCCAATAGTGGCACTTCGCTTTATTCTCTTTCTCTACATCTATCTATACGCCTCTTTCTCTCCCCCTTGCTCACTTTCTTTCACTCTCTCTCCCTCTCGCTCTCCCTCTCCCTCTCTCTCTCTTTCGCTTTGCGTTATAATGCTGATCGTCATCACCTTATCTTATTCGCCTTTGGCTGTACTGTTATTGACTGTGACGAATGTGTTCATAAGCAGCATATAGGAAGATCATGGACGGGCGGAGTATGAATGCCTCATACAATCGAATAAATTCCGAGATAGAAGTATATAGAAGAACGGAAAAGGATGAGCACATAGATAAGAGATCTGAAGAGAAGAAAGAATATAGAAAGAACCAGCCGAAATGAATGTCAACCAAATCAATTTCATTCTTATGTCATTTCTCGTTTTAATCATCATCATCAAGAAGAACTTCACTACCGAAATATTATTGTAATAACAAAAAAATATATATGTATATAGTCGACTAGAGATTCGAAATAAAATAATAAGATTTTATTTTTAACATTTATAAAATGTTTATTAATGAGTAGTAGATGTCAAGTTCATATACTATTGAGAATAATTGAGTACTATATACATAATAGATAAATATGAACTATTTCTTAAAAGATAAGAATATTATTTTGCTATGAATAATCAGTATAAATTTTTTTTTAAATGATTATCTCTGTTGTGATAATGAAAAACAAACAAAAAAAAGAGTATTAAATCATCATATTTAAGCTGAACATTAATTTTATGCTTTAAAACTATAATCTAGCTGTAACCGTCTGTCTGCCTCAGTTTTATACTCAATCCTAATGATAAAAAAGAAAATAGGGAATTATAATGGATTAATTTTCAATCAGTTTTTATCTTAGACAAAATGGAAACTTAATTTTCATCGAATTGCACCAACTAATGCACCGAGAAGTAACTGCTTTTCAAGCCGATAGATCATTGGGAAAATTTATAAGTACATTTTCTATCAATCTTAAGGTTAAGTTTATAATGAAAAAATTGTTCGGTAAGTCGATTGATGTAACTCTTTACTTATGTACACGGTTATGTTAACCTTTCACGTTTTTCTTTCTCACGGCAAAAACATTCAATATAATTTTTATTGATACCTTCAGTTAAATAGGCACTTTATATGAATTAGTTTATGTATTAAATGAATTTCATATGAAAATACAAAAAAAAAAAGGAAAAAGCTGTGCATTATGTTAATGAATACTATTTCCGTTTAACATGGTAATAGTTCTTTTTTTTGTTCTAAATTTACTCTAACAGTCAATAGTGAAAAATCATACATAATTTTTATTTCATGTAATAATCACATTTAAGTATTGGACAAGTATCGTATATATCCATTGATGAATAATCATAATATAATGTATAAACTGGAAATATTTTATCATATGTACCAGTATAATCATAATATTCTAGTGAATACATAGGTTTAAGAAGAGTATTATGTGAACAAACTTTTTCACGAAATATACTAACAAATCGTGTAGCTAATTGTGTTTCCTCAATAATCATTTTTGATAGAACATAGATACTAGTTTGATCAGATACAGTAAGTTTAATATGACCTGGATATGCGTTGTAAGAATCAAAAGTAATCAAACGAAAATATATAGTAACATATCTATAGATAAAGAAGAAAAAGTACTTTTCTTGTTGTCTTATCATATATATTTTCATTTTACTTTGAATGATTTAGTTGTAAAGTTTTATCAAATGATTTTGAAAGTTTGTTTTCAAGAATCATTTCATCTGGTTGTAATACAGATATTGGTGTAATAAATTGTAAAATTCCATCACTAAAATTTTCACCGAATATCATTCGATAGTCAACTGAATTTTCAATTTCGAATAATTTTGTTAGAATGAAAAAATCTTCTTTTGACATTTGAGGTAATAGATCTCTTATAACTAAAAATTATATTAATCATTAAAAAAAACAAGTTTTTTTGTTATTAACCTAATCGAAATTGTTCATAAGTTACACGACCGGAATTAAGTTTATCGAGTGAATAACAAGCAGGAAGTAATATTGTCTTATGATTTAATAATAATGAATTAATCCTTTCACATGCAATATTCAATTGCTCAGGAGAAGTAAGTATAGGTTTTGTTACATTTGTTAAATATTCCTATATTAGAAAATATTAATAAAAGAATCAAGAAGTTTTTTTTAATATAATTACAAGTTCTTTCTGACGACTAGTTTTAATCTTCTTATTGTATTGTGCTTTTTTATTATCTACTTGTTTGGTAGACTCGAGAAGAATAGATTCAATCAAGGATTTTACTGATGATTGTTCATTTTTAATTGTTTCTAAATCTCGAGATTGAATAATTTCCGTCTTTTGTTGTTCTTGATCGTGGTCTTCCATTTCTTTCTTCTTCTTTTTTTATAATGAAACAGAACAAAAAAAGTGTAGACAATCCACAGTGCTATTTACTAATATTTCACCATGGGCATTAAGGTGCATAATTTGCATATTGTATCGATTTCAACAATGTCGAAAATACTTTGTAACCCGAGATGATCTTTTTTTTATATAATCAGATGTAGTAAAAAGAATATGAATTGCACAATTTCGATATAAAATCCATTGTATCATGAAAATGTTTTGTATATACACAATAATATTTTTTCCATTATCTGCAAATTACCACAATTCCGTGCAAACAATAGAGGTTTTCTCAACTAGAAATTTTCGCTCTAATGATTATCAATAGATTTGTATTGATAGTGTTAAGATCAATCGGAAGAAAGTCATTTACGATTTGCATACAAACTATAAATGCTATCAAAAACGGGATATTACGGTAAGATAAATATAGTGTGAATTCAAATCGTTCTTCGTTCGTATTAGAAATATATACCATACTCGATCATTTTACGCATAAGAAAAAATTAGTCATAGTACGATGTATTCTATTAGATTTATTTTCCAAAATCTCGCAGTGATATCGTATTAAACACAAATCGGAATATTGTTTATTACACGATATAGATAAATAATTTTGTTAACAATAACTTATATCTCTATATAAATATCAGTCAGTATTTTTTATCGATTTATTACCGTTTACGGACAATCTATGCGCATCTAATGCTATATACACTTATAAAAGATACTCTGAAGAATTTTAGTATCATTGAAAATTTCACGAAATCAGTGATTCTAGTTATCGAAAACATGTCTTTATTCTTCTCTAAAATTTAAGTGGACACATGTTAAAGATACTTTTTTTTCTTCTGTTCGGAATGTGTTTATCCTTCATTCTATGATAAATAATTCAAATAAGATCACGTTTTCTTCTTGTAAATTTCGAATTCTAGCCAATATTTATAATAAGAAATAAATTTTATAATAGTTTTTTTATGTTTATTGTATTTTTTGTTTTTTTTTGTGAAAACCAAATACACTCACACACGTATACAAAAAAAAAGAAAATATTATAACATCAACAAGATATAACTGTTGATATTTTCTTTTTTACGGTTGTATAAAAATGGATATATATATGAAAAACGACTAAAGATAAAAGCGAGAAAAGAATCAGATGATGATTTTTTTTTCAGTTGTTAAAACGCGTGTGTGATGATTAGAAATGAAATCATTTAATCAGCACGTTTGTACCAACGACGAGCTGTAACATCACCAGCTTTCATATCCTAACAAATAAAAGAAAATAGTTTTTTTGAAAATAAAATCATTGTTAAAACATACAATTTGATGTTGATCTTGAGCATCAACCCAACGTGTAACTGTTGATTCTTTGTTATTTTTATCGCGCATTGTGTGTACCCATTTATCACCTTCGAATCGGATTGTTGACTATTATTTAAATAAATAAAAATTTAGAAAAAAATATATTTAAAATTTAATTTAACTAACTTTAACACTTTCACCATCGAGACGGGTTTCGTCGAATTCTACACCTGGTGTAAATTCATATGATCCAGATTTAAGTGTTGATTCACTTTTAAATGTCCATTTATCTCCATTTTCGCTAATGACTAATTTTGGTTTAATTAATTTAGCTGATTGACGAAGAGCGAAACCAACACCAATTTCTTTCATATAATCATCAAAATGTTCACCATCAACGTATTCCCATGAACCAATAAGTTTACGAATACCGGCGGAAGCTGACATTATATTCTAAATTAAATAGAAATATATATGGAAAATCTAAATAAAATCAAATGATTACTTACTGAATCGACGAAAAGTGATGCTTTGTAGATATGAAAGAATGAGGTACTGAAATAAGATAGTCACACCTCCTTTTATATACCGAGCTATCGCTAATAATAGAAAAACATAGAAGGAGAACATCAAATACCAATCGTTCTTTCTAACGATTACTAGCTGTTTTTTATTCTTCTTCTAAGAGAGAAAGAATGAAAACATGTCGTGATGGCGATATATGGTTGGATGAGCCTCGAAAGTTTTCTATTCATGATATCACTTATTATTAAATAGAATGAAAATATACTTTTTCAATTTCGTATTATTAAATCTCGGTTTTATTCAGACCTAGGAATTTGTAATCATCAAAAGAGAACGAGAGAAATATAGATATATCTATATTCGTTTTTACACAGAAGAGTGAAGCATCTGTTACACTTTACTGATATCTATTACTACATTCGTTCCTAAATCGACCTTATTTTTAACCCTCGATAACAGCAAATAAATATAATATAGTACCCAAACTGATGAATGCGTACTTATATTTTTGTTTAACAACTAAAACTATTTAATATTAATAGAAAAAATTTCATTTATTCAAGGAATTTATTAGCAAAAATGAAAAGTATTTCTGTAGTTCATTTCATGATTAAAATAAAATAGTCAATTAAATTAATTTTCAATATTAAAAATTCCATATTGAATTAATTTTTCCCATGATGAATATTTCAATTCTAATTGTTGACAATAAATTCCATAAGATAAACGTTTTTGTGCATAAAAATCAATTGCTTTATCAGCATTTTCCAATAACGGTTTTGGTAAATGACGATGAAGAAGTGACTTAAGAAAAACAAAAATTCAGAATAAATTCAATAAATCCAATATAATTTCTTACTCGAATTTGTTCACTATAAAATGGAATCAAAAGTTCGTTTCTTTCTGATAATGGAACTTGTAATAAAAATTCTAATAGAATTATACCCGTAGCAATCAAATGAATTATATCATTTTGTGTATTTAATGCTAAAAAAGAAAATAATTTATTTCTAAATATTCTTTATATTTAATCTTACCAAATGAATTAAAACCTTGTTTATATAAATATTCTTTAAGTTCATCAAAATTCTTCATATCTATCGATAATAATTTAACAAAATCTTCATTGATATTAAATGATCCATTTGATAATTGAATTCTTTTTAATTCATTCATTATTGTTGAAGTTAATGAAATAGTTTTAAACTTAGGAAATATTGGAAAGTCTTTTGAAATTTCAATTTCACCTGAAAAATTTATTTTTCGATTTTCAGTATCACCTTTAAGCTAAAAAGATAAATGTATTACAAAAGATTATTTTAGAAATTTTACAAACCATATATAAAGAATTATTCATTTGTTGATTGTCAATAGTTATAGCTTGATAATCTGGATTACTTCGTACATATTGGAGATGCCGTTCGATATCATCTGGAGTAAGGTGATCTACAATATATTAAAATCGATAGATGAAATTAAAATTTTTATAATAATAATAATCTTACGATCTTGTGGATTGATTGTAATCATAGCTTTAGCACCTGATCGTGATTCTTCAGCATTCACTATTAAAAAACCATTAGCATCAAGATCCATAGAAATAGATATTTCTAATGCTTTTGATGTAAAATTTGATGTTAAATTAGTAAGAAGAAATTCACCAAGAAAGATCTAAAGAAATAATAAATTAAAACAATTATATGATAATATTATTCTTAGTTTACATTATATTTTGTTGATTTATGTTCGCCTCGAAAAATACGAATTGTAGCTGTTGTTTGATAAGCATAAGCATTAGTAAATACGGAATCCAACTGAGCTTTTCGTGGAATTGTTGAATTACGAGGGATTATGATACACATTTGACCATTGACATCTTCAATACCTAAACTAAGTGGAGTAACATCGAGTAGTAGAAGATCTTGCATCTGAGTAACCCTAGTTTCACGATTGCTATTCAATGGTAATCTAAAATAAATTCAATATATTTGTTCTAATTTGTACAACTATCAAATGTCATGTAAGTGTTATACTTTTTTTTTTTAGATCTCTTTCCAGCAAATGAAGGTATTTCATTCAGGAGTGTATTAGATATTGATTCTTGAACTGATCTATCATTGTCGACGTCTGGTTCCATCTAAAACAAGCAAAAATTTTAGTAAATGATTTTAATGTGAACTTGTTGACACCTACATCATAAAATTGTGCAGATGCGGCAGAATTTGTATATATTGTTTCCAGAGGTCTTGCAATTAATTCTTCGGTCTGTTCAAAATTCGATTCGTCCATCCTTTCCGATTGAGAACTTATGCTGCTAGTTTTAGCACCCCTACCACCTCTGCTACCTCCACCTCCACGTTGATCACCTCCCATATATGCCATAGGTGATCTCAGTATCTGATTACGGTTACGATAACTAGAGCTAGTTTGCATCCTACGCGAGTCTTCACTGCTCGATTCTTGTCGATCATTTGTAAAACTAAATGAAGCTTTCGATAGAGATGATGCTTTTGGAAGCACCGGATTTATAGGCGCTAGATGGACGCGATAATCCTTGGTATCGGAACTACGGTTAAGCTCAGTTAAGTTTGCTATGGACGCTCCAGGAGGTGGTTGTGGCAGCTGAGGTAGATAAGCAGGAACATTATACATTGGTGAATAATTAGATGGTGGAACATTTGAACAAAACGTAGTGTTGCTCGTGCTGCTTCCATTTAATGCTGAAGCTGACGATGGAAAACGTGGTGGCGGTGGAGGA
>CAJNOI010000034.1:210809-241187 GCA_905250115.1 Adineta steineri
AGGTGCTGGCGGTGGAGGACCACCAAATGGTGAAGCTCCAAAAGAAATTGTAGTGCTGCTCGTGCTGCTTCCAAATAATGCTGGAGTTGGCGATAGAAAAGATGGTAGCTGTGGTGGTGGTGGAGCAGTACTAGAGAACATTGCTGAACTAATATATGGTGAAGCTCCAAAAGAAGTTGTAGTGTTGCTCGTGCTGTTTCCAAATAATTGTGACGCTGCACCAGGAGGCGGAAGTGGAGGTGGAGGTGCATTAGGCTGCCACAAATATGAAGACGCATTAGGCAGCGATGGCGGAGGTGCATTAAGTAAAAAGTTAGACGGGGCATAAAAACCATCAAGTGTTAGAGAATCATTTGTGTTATTGTTGCTATTGTGTTCGAACGAATCTGATATAACTGATGACGGATGATCACATCGTATAGAGCTATATGCATCAGAAGCCAACGCAAAACTGTCTGTTGTCAAACTAAACAAGTCTGATGTTGTAGGAGGTGTAGGTGAAGAAATTCGAAGCTGTTGCTGTTGTTGTTGTTGTTGCTGCTGCTGTGGCTGTAGTTGCTGTTGCTGTGGTGGAAACACTAGTTGCTGACGATGCTTATCTTTACTGCTCTCTGTAAGAAAGCCAGTTTTTTTCTGTTTCTGTAGAGCACCATCAAAGACTTTCGAAATTTTGAAAGATTTTTTTTGTAATTTTTCTTCTGCTTCGTTTACAGATGTTGGCATATAGCTTGGGGATGTTGTAAAAGCGCTTTTCGATTGTTCTTAATATGAAAAAAAAACATTCAGTTATTTTATGTGGATTTTAAATCTTTTTAAAAACCATTACCTGTTGCGGATGCGATGTTACATTCAATTTGAGAAATGATATCACTCGTTTGGTCCAAACGTTTTCTAAGTATCGGAATAGATGTTTTCGGTCTTGCACGTAATATTATTTCTTCTTCACTTTCTTCAGCTTTATTAGCTGATTTTTCTTTTGTTTCGTAGTTTATTGTCTGAGGTGGCGCGAAGTCTTCATCACCAAACAACGCAAAACCCATATCACACTCCTCTTCATCTTCTACTACTTCAGCCCAAGATTTTTTTTCTTTAACTGCTGATTTTGAAGGTGCTATCTCACGTAGACCGAATGATTTGTTTTGCTTTGAGGTAGATTTAGATGATGATGAAAATCCTCCACCGCCACCACCCTCACCAAACAAATCAAAACCGCACATATCGTCGCCGTCTTCTTCTTCGTCCGCATCTATCCATGTTTTAATCGTTACTGGCATAGCTCTAGTGCGCTTTAATGATGTTGCACATGCTATGGAAGGCATTGTCTCCTCATAATCACCAAATAGACCACAACCCATGTCATTATCAGAATCTGATGAACTATCGCTATCAGTTGGTAGAAGCACTTTAGCTTAAAAAGAAACACAAGTCAAAAACAATTTCGGAATATCATGTTTATACAAGTTAATTTACCTGTCTTTTTAACATTACTATCAAACATGTCCATTACCTTCGTAAAAAGAAAAATAATATACAATTGTATTAAATAGTCTTTTATTTTTTCTTTGACAACAACTTACACAAAAAGATTCATCATCAGTAGTTTCTTCAGAAGTTGTACTTTGATTTTCTAAATTTTGTCTAATAAAACAAATTTATTAAACTATATTTCTTTTTATATTGTTAACTTACGATTTTTCCGATTCGATGCGTATATTGATTTCATCTAATCGTTTTTCTAATATTTTTCTTTCATCAGCTGTTGCATTATTGATTTCATTTAATAAATCTACTTATATTTATTTAATATAAGAAAACAGATTATTTTTAAAATAATTGACTTTTACCTAATTGCATTTTATTTTCAAGTTCTTGAGCTTTTTCGTTTTCTTTTAATGTTATTCTATATGTATCAATAATTGTTAACATTAAATCATATTTTGCATCACCACCTGATCGATAAGATATATTCTGACAAAAGTTTTCATATTCTTCTGATAAATCAATTTTATTTGATACTGAAGCACTATCAAATAAACGTTTTGCATTCAATAATTTTTCTTTCATTAAATCAATTTGTGAACGATCACCATCCCAACCAACATATGGAAGTAAATCAATATCATTTTCAAGCATAACATCAAGTAATCGAACACCTTATTTTAAAGAAAAGAAAAATACAGTTACAAACGAAATTTTATTTTAGATAAATATATATATTAACCTGGTTCAAGTGCTTCTCCATCACGTTCTTCAATTGCTACAAAACTTGTAAATGAACTTACAACAGAGTATTTCATACTAAGTTCAATTAAATCTTGTTTATATTGTTTTTTAATAAGTTCATTTTCACTTTCATCAATATGTAATAAACCATTTTCATAATCATGAATAATCGCACGAGCTGTTAAACAATGTAAGATTCGTCCTTTTGTTTCAGTTATTTTATTACTAAATACAGTTGTATTAAATTCTTGATTATTTATCATTGCTGTTAATGTTGCTTTATGACAATTTTGTATAAAACGATAGACAGTTAAACGCATACCATTAAATAATGATCGAATCATTTTTGGTGCTTGATTTGTAAATTTTTCTTGTTGATTATCAATATTTCCATGCCAATCAATTGATATATTATTTACACATGGTTGACGAATATGTTCAAGTATAAGAAGTACTTTTGTTTTCCATCTTGAACGATAATTTGAATCAAATACAGTTGTTAAACCACCACCATGTGTTCCATTAGCTAATTGCTTTAAATTATGTTTATTCGATGTATCACCAATTGAACATGTAAATAAACGATCATGAATCATAGATGATTGAGTTTTAAATAGTTGTAAAATTGATTGAAGGTCATTAATATGTCCATCAGATAAAAGAATAAATTGTCGACCAAGTTTAGATGGTGATGGTAAAAGTGAATATTGACGAAGAACAGAAAAAAGATCAGTATTTCCTCGATGATCAAGTGAATGCTATTATAGAAATTAAATAATATATAAATAAAAAAACAAAACAAAATAATACAAACCAAAATAAAATGTTTAGCTTTATCAATATTTTCATTTGTATTTAGTGATGAAATAGGAAAACATTCATCATTATCTAAAATAAATGTTAATAAATAAAATCTTAAATTATCAAAATATCTAACCTGATCCAAATGTAACAATATTAAAATAAATATTTCCATTAGTATTCTTCATATTTGTTAAAAATAAATGTGCTAATTGTTTTGCTTGTTGTACATGATTTCCATCCATTGAATTTGATACATCAATAAGAAAAACAATTTCAATATATTCATTCATATTACTGATCATTTCAAATTTTGGATAAAATATTAACATACATGCTTGTGAATTTTCATCATTTATTTCTGTATTATTATTTTCGTCGGATAAAACATATGTTTCATTTAACATTCGTGGTAAATTAATACTTTTTAATGTTATAGAAAGAATAAAATCTTTTTCAAATAATATATTATCAACAAGTTCAATCATTGCAATACAATCAGTTATTTTTCGTCGAAGACGATGTGTTGGAGAAAATAATTTCATTATCTCATATGGCATACGTATAGATGCTTTAAGACTAAATGCAACTGTTTTCATTGACGAATTATCTTGTTCAAGATTAATTGATGGAAGTATTGTTTGATCTTTCATATCCAATGCTTGTTTTGATTGCCATGATGCTACTTTAGCTGGTAAACGAAATATAATATCATTATTTTCAATGGGTAATTCAGCAACATAGGTTATTTTAATAATAACTTCACAATTAGCTGGTAAATTACCAACAGATACACTAAATACTTCCGGTTGTTCTTGATGCATTAAATATGCACCATGACCTTTTTCAATAGCTTCACGATATTCACGTTTAGCTTGTTCTTTTTCTTTAACAACTCCTTTAATTATTTTGTTATTGATATGTGCTTCAAAACCACAAACAGAACAATTTTCATCAAGTGGAAATACATATTTAGCTTCAATTGGAACTGTACTTGTATTATGATATACTTGATAAAGAACAACCTAAAGATTTATTTAGATAAAATAAAATAACTATAAGAAATTATTTTTTACTAACTTCAGCAGTTACATCAACAAGTTGTGCACGAATATGAAAAGCTTTAAGTGGAACAAGTTGACCTGATGATGGACATATTAAACCATAATCTTGTTCAGCTACTTCAATTACTTCATCTTCAATTGTTGTAGGAATATCTACTGAAAGAACAAGATATCTAATCTAACATTCATTGTAAAAAAACGACTTACTTTCATTTTTCGATATGTTTGATTGATTTGTTAAATAATCACGAACTATAGGTAATAGACTTAATGTTTCATTAATACTATCATGGGGTTTCCATGATACTTCAACAATATATAATAATTTTTGTTGATCAAGATTATAAACAACATATTCATCATCCTAAATAAATATATAAATATGAAATTAGATTAAAAAAATCTATTCTTACAATAAATCTTGAATTATTTTCAGTATTATTTTTTACTCCATGTGTACTATGAAAATTTTCTGGTGGTTCAATTAAATTTGGTGCATAGGAATAAAATTTTGCTGAATCACCTAATGCTACTTGAGATATACATAGCAATCGTCGACCAGGCCGTGCTACACTTGATGTTGTATATTTTAAAGATGTTGAAACTGAATCGGAAAAATAAACACCATATCCTAAACATCCAATATCAGTACGTGTGATTCCTAAATCATTAACAACCATTTTTGGCATAAGTAAACCACTAAAAATTAATAGAAAAATTTAAACGAGAAAAACATTTTTTTTGTTTTATTTACCGTGATAAAATTCCAAGAAAATTATTATATTTCGATCCATGAAATAATTGTTTTTGATTGAAAAGTGTTGAACGAAAATTTAATACATCTGTTTGTTTCGCTACACTATATATATGATGAACAATTACTTCTTCATTTCTATAAAATATCTATAAATTTTATTTGAATAATTCACAAAAAAAATACGAACGTATTCGTTGATGAATGAATCATATTACTAATCGTTGTATATTCAAGTGTATTATTTTCAATACTTTCTATATGACATTTTAATGCTCGATATTTCGCTTCAATTGATGCTTTTACATTCCAATTTGTTAATTCATTAACAGTAGCCATATCACGAAGCATCTCAATTATACAACAAAGGAAATAAAATTAAAAAAAAAGAAGTAATTATAATTTTATACTTGACATAAATCTATTTTATCGATTAAAGCACGACGATTTTTAATGAGATCAATTACGTATGATTGTTGATGAGGAATAAGTGAATAGAAACGTGTTTCTGCTTGTGAGGCCGAGTCACTATCAGATTTAATTTCTAATAGTGCAGCTTCTGCTTCGATAATCTAATTAAAATATAGAAATATTATTAAATTAGGTTTTGTTTTTTCTTTATACCGTTTTCAAAGCAATTGATTCAGGTGGAACAGAAAGTATTTTATTCAAATCACCAATTGATTCGATCCATAACGATTCAATTAATTGACAAATATTATCATCAAGCATTTGTGTATCAATTCGATGTAAAAACAATGACTAAAAAATAATTGAAATTTTAAAAAAAATCGGAATATATATATTTTTGTATCTTACACGTAATAATAATTTTGAACCTAATTTATCTGGTAATAAATCTCGAATTCGTGTTATTCTTGGCATAGTTGCAATACGATAATAATATGACGCAAATAATTGATGTAATTCATTAATATCATTACTAAATGCATATTGAATAACAGATATTTTACCTTTTAAACTTGTTATTGTTTGTTTTTCATAACGAACTCTTAATCGATAATTATTATTATTTATTTGATTAATATATTCTTCTGGAATAATTTGTAATTCAAGAGCAAAATAAATATCAGAATTATCATTTGTTTCCTATTAAAAAATAAATTATATCTTTGTTTTTTTTTATAATCTCTATATTTACTTTAAAAATTGCCCATTTACCAATTTCAGCATGTGTTATTTCATCGAATTCTGGTAATTCAACATCATCAGAATTCCAAATTTTTATTTTTGATAAATCAAATTTAATAGCTTTTACTGCACTAGCCGAAGAATTTCCCCCACCTATGAAAATAATTATATTAATTTCTTAAAACAAACTTTATTTACTAACCTGATACTGGTATAGTACCAGTTTTAGAGAAATTTTCTTTATCTTCAGCTGATGTTACAATAAATCGTTTGATATTAGGTGGTTCTTTTTCAATTGATAAATTACGACATTCATAAATATATTCAACATTAAGTAGTGGTATACCGAGCTGTTTCGCTCGACGAGTTTTATATGTATCAATATCATTCGAAACCAAAGCATAATCCGTCTATAGAGAAAAATGAATTTTTTTTTCGTAATTTAATTTAAAAATAAAAAAATATGTACAACATACACTAGCAGTTAAAATATATGATATATTAGCATTTTGTTGACGTAAATAGTTAATAAGTTCTTGTTTAGCTTTAAAACGAATGGATGAACCAAGTTCAAGCACAAATGTTTTACCATTTAATACAGACATATGAATGAAAATTTATTTTTTCACGTTAAATCTAAATGAATATTTCATGAAGAATGAATATACCGCTTTGTGTTTTGTTTCATAAATAGTTGAGAAAGAAGAAAAAATGACGACTGCCACGATGATGTATGATTCATCTGTTACATAAAAATGCTTGTCAAAACAGAAAGGAAAAAGAAATATCAAATGATAAGCATGTTAATGTTCTTGCACCACGCGTTAGAAATCTTGTTCTTGCACAATTGAAAGAAACTTTGATTGTAGATTATCTTTTGTTTTATTTCTTAGAGAAAATAAATTAATCTTATCAATATTATCTAGTAAATATTCACGTAGTGTGTACGAAATGTCTCTTTCTAAAAGTTTTTTGGTATGTTTTTAATGCGGTCTTGCACGAGTCTACTTCCTTTTTTTGAATACAATGCAAAGCAAAGCATTTATAAAACCGTTCGCGAGTTAACAGAACATAAAAAAATCTCAGTTTAAACGCAACGATTTACTTTCTAGCCTAAAGCGAAACAGAATGTTTAGAGATGCCGAAAACAAGATTTTCTTTTGATATATGATGATTGAAAGAGATATAAAGAGACACCAAGTTTTCAGTCGATCAGATGTGTTTTATAAGCTGGCTACGCATTTCTGTTCATGATAAAAAGTTCTTATTGATGTCTCATTCTTGTCAAAATTTCTCTATTTGTTTTCATAATCTTAATATTATCATTTTTGTCGTAGTTTTACGTTCGCATACAAACGTTTTTCTTTCTCTGTACAGTACTAATGATTTAGAAATTGATTAAGTTTTTTACTCTGATATTTTCACATTGTTAAATCGAGTTCATCAAGTTCTATAGGAACAAATATATTACAATTTTTGTTAACCTTTTTGTTGAAGCAATATTTACTAGAAGCTAATACAGGAAGTTGAAAAACAAGTAGTATATAAAGAAGTGCTTTCTTAGTATTTTTACAATTAAAATATAATAAGAAAAAACTATATTCTTCATATAAACGAAGTCATTAATTACAAAGATAACAAAGAAAAACTTTCAAAAATGCCGAGAAAACAATTCCTTGCGGATCCTCCGTCATAATGTTTTTTAGGAAAAACTTCTAGAAAGAAACTTTTGAGCCATTCGGTAGATAAATTATTTTCCTTATGATAATGATTTCATCAGTTACTATTTAAATATCTTTTCACACGATAAATATCACTAATTTGTATAAACATATTTAGGTCATTGATATAAATTATTATTGAATTTGAATCTTCCATAATAATATGAAACATACTTGAATGATGATCTAATCAATTCTTTGAAACATCTCACCGGATGATCGTATCTCGTGCGGAAATAATATAGAGTTATAAACCTTCTATCGCTACAAGTTGATTCATTAACTCAAAGTCTCTCATCATTTTGATCTTTATAGAATTTCTACAGACAGTAAAAGATTTTATATGTGATTGATAATGAAAACTATCGAACATTATACTTGTTGTTTCTGTCATTTTATTAACAAAAAAATCTAGAAAAAACGAACCAGAAAAAAAAATTTTAGTTTTCTGCTTTTTGTCTGTTGCGTTTGAAAGAAATACGAAAAGAAAACTTTGTGACAACAGAAACATACACAAAAAAAAGAAGATGAAGACATTTTTCTCTCATTTCGGCCTTATACATATATCTGTAAGTTGAGAGAGAAGAAGGGATATAGAGCACACACACATAAACAAGTAAACGAGAAAAGTTAGACAAATATGAAATGAAAGTTTTAGAGTTTTTTTTTGTCTTATTTTCGAAATACATATCAGTGTTTAAGTTTATAATAGGAATAAACTAGAAGAAGAATACAGGCGATGTATACAAGTTGAACAATATATACTCACAAAAAACATACAGAGAAAAACTTATGTACAGAGACAAACTACAGTAATCAATTACATGTGAAGATGAATGCAAGCTATATAAAAAGAAAAGAAAACAAAAACCATTGTTTTGCTTGTCTCTCTTTTCATTGTTGATAATTTATGATAATGATTTAGTTTAAATTAAGATACTGCCCATTTTCTTTAAGCCAATCAACTGCACAAGCTTTCACATGCGCCGTTATTCCTTGACATTTGAGAGATTTCCGACATTGAACATTAGGCTAGAATAAAAAGAAAATATATTTCTATTCAATGATTATTTTTTAAATAATTAACATCGTTGCAAAGAATGCAGTTAATGTATTATTTAGTACACATATGTACGATATTGATATAAAAAAATATTTTCTTACTAAATTAATGCTGTTTTTCGACATCAATTATAGATAGAATGACAATAACAATCTTAGAAAAATGTTTATATATATATACATATAAACAAGCGAAAATATTTAGATTATTCAAGAAAAACAATAATATTTGCGAGAGAATCCTATGAAATGCAAAGGTTGAAACTTTTGTTCATTATGCTGGATATAGTAAGAATAGTTTATAATTATTTACTATACTGTATTGAATACATCATTAAAAATATTTGTTCGCATACTGAAAAATTTGAGAGAAAAGTCGTTATTTTCGATATACAATGCTTCTTTTCACTAAAATCCTAAGTATAATCTAGCTAGTGTCATACACATATTCAAAATCAATATAGGTTCTTTTGATAATATTCTACTAGAGATTAAAAACAAAACTATAATAGAAAGAGTCGTAGATATGAATTATTCTCGACTTTTTTTTCGATTAAATAACTAGTTTAACGTAGAAACTACTCATTTAAATCTTCATACTATCTTACATTTATAAATCACAAAGTTTTTTATATATTATTTGAATGAAAATTCTTAGTAACTTCCTACATCCGATATGAGAAATATCTATTTTGTATCTTTAGCCTATCTGATCTAGTACTGAAGATAAGAATACAAATGTTACATCTACTATTCTAGTCATGGTATATCTCTGATAATATACGAAGAAATTGTTTCTAGTTGATTTTAAAAATCACACATAGAGTGTTTTACATTCAAATATACTTGAATTCATGTAGAGAACGTAACAGATTTATTTTTTTTTCGAAAGAACTAGTTTTACTTACAATTTTCTATTCACTACTAATAAATACATCGAATAATTTTGATATTATATAATATTAAGAAAATGATTTTTTTTCTTTTCTTTTTCGATCAAATAAATTTGTAATAGACTCGAATGAAAACAAATAATAACATTGAACTTACACATTCATATTCTCCTTCGGCATTTTTCATTAGCAAGGTAACAATTTTATTTTTCCCACTTCGTCTCTTTTTAACTGCATTAACTGCTGCTAGTTGTTGTGATGAACGATCTTGATGATGTGAATTAGTTTGATGATGATTAGCATGTCCACTATTCGTATGATGTTGTTGATGATGTGATGGAAGTTTATTTGGAACTGCTGTACTAGTACCACCATTTTGTTGTGCAGTAATAGTATGATGAGCAATATGATGATTTGTTGCTCCAGCAGCAAGTGCAGCAGCAGCAGCTGCAGCAGTTGATGCTGCTGCTGCTTGTTGTTGAGTTGTCTGACTAATATAACCACATTGATGTTGTATAAGTGCTGCTTGTGACATAGAAATTTTTCCAACTGTAGCCCATCGTTCAAGTAATTCACATAATGTACGTTGTTTTTCATCAAGTACTTGTGCAGTTGTTGATGTTGGTTGTTGTTGAGATGTTGTTAATAATGCACGAATATTTGCTTTAACAATATTTGTTTCTATTTAATATATGAAGAAGAGAAAAACAATATTTAAATTTGAAGAAAATATTGTTTCTTTTTTACCATTTATTAATTGTTCAATTTCATATCGTAATAAATTTTCATGTTCATGTATATGATCAATACAAAGTAATAGATGACAATGTGGACCTAAATATATAAATCAAATATAAATCCAAAAAAAAACAAACAAATCTTACAAGAAACATAAAGATTTCTTGAACATGTTAATAAACCATTTTCATTTCTATGTTGACATTTAACTGATATTGTTTGACAGATACCAGAAAAATAAAGTGATGATGCTTGATCATCCGCTGCTTGTTGTGTTGCAGCCATATGTGTACCGGCTGCCATTTTATTCGAAGACACAAAAGAATATATTTTTGAATATTTAACTTTAGATTTTTGAATGAATTAAAATGCAGAAAAGAAAAGAAAATAAAATAAATAAAAATTTGATGATAAGTCTTAATCTTGATTTTGTTTGCTTTTTTTGGATTATTCAATTGAAAAATATGAACAAGAAAATAAAATGACAATGTTTTTATATTAGGCTTGACAAGACAATCTAAAGGCAATAAACAATATGTATAATTGATGATCTTTTGACAAAAGAAATTCCAGCTGATCCAACTTGATTATCCATATTTTACACAGCAAATGTTAAGGATCAACAGCCATAATGATTAATATTGATATTCATTATGTGTAGAGGTCCTTTATATATTTTTTTGCAAACGATACTAGTGACATCATTATAACACTTAATATTAAATTAATTATTTTAAAATAAAAGTTATTTTTTTAAAATACATTCGAAATTATTGGTTTAATTTTTGATAGATAAAAAAAATTTATTCGATACAAGACAGATGATGAATCATCCACACAATGTTGTATCCAACCAACCACACCTTTAAGTCAAGTCTATAGCCTAGTGGTGTGTATCTGAAGAATAATCGCAACACATCAATTGTTGCTAAAAGAAAAATCTTCTAAGACTGTCTATATAAATTTTTATGAAAATATAAATCCTACAGTGTCAGTTCTGTGAATATCTATATTTTTTATAGCGAGTTGTACTAATTTTTGAGATTAGAATTAAAATAAAACAACTAGAATTTTATCATGAATTAAATCGAACAAACAATACTGTAGTTATTGATGTACACTATAACTCTGGAAAAAAATTTTTTACTCAAAAATAAAATATTTTATCCCACACAACACTTTTGTCAACACTAAAAAGCTACATCGTAATAGTAATTGATATATTAAGATCGCACATATCTACATTAATCATAGAAAATATCCATTTGTTCCTTTTTCTATTTTGACTGTACAATAACATACCACAATACGTCATTTATTTATCTAAAAAAAAGTAATGAACATCCTCTTCGACTAAGTATGTCGCCCATATTTCATTTTTTTTTTCAAAATGATACTATTCATAATAATTAATTTAACTTTATTTTGTTTTTTAATATAAATTTATAATATCTATCAAAGGGTTGAACTGTGATATTTATTTGAATGTGTATGTGTGCAAATAACTTGTATATAATTCGTTATTTTTCATTTGAAATCATTACAACAAAAAAAAGAGGGTTCAACAAATCAATGTTGCTAATATTCTTTTGTTTGATTATGATTGCTGACAATATATAATTATGTGTAAAGGGTCAAAGAAAAAAAGGTAATTATGAACGAAAATGAGAAAATCAAGAACAAATAATAAAATTGAAATCGATCTCTGATCGTTAAATGTGTTTTGTTTTGTATGTCACCAGAATCGATAAATACAAAATAAAATAGAACTAAAATAATAATAATAATATTGTTTATTGTTATTGTCGAACGAGATATATATTTATTTATTTATTTATTTGAATAAACGAGCACGTAATTGTTTAATACCATCTAATTTACGTTTCATATTATTTAATTCGTAACGATTTTTTAACTAAAATAGAAATAATTCTTATTATTATAAGAAACAAATAAAAATAATTGATTTTAACTAACAGCATCTGCTTCCATTTGATAAAATCTAGATGCAACACCATCTGAATTAAGAAGAAATTCACGATTGATGTCACTTCGTTCACGAATATCATAAATTTTATCAGCACATTCATCATTCATACGTAAAAATTCTCTTTAAAAAGAAAAAATAATAAATCGATTTATTTATTAGTAAATAATTTTCTCTTACTTTCCAGCTTCTGTTTGATCTTCACATCTCCATGCTGATGGTTTATGATCAACTTTCTTACCTAATGTATTATATTGTGATCCAACTTCATTCACATGATTTTTTTCAAGCCATGCATACTAAATAAATATAAATTAAGAAAGAGAAGAAAAACTACTTTTTTTTGTCTTACTCGATTTTGATAACGATCACGAAATTCTGCTCGTTCACTTCCACCAACTGATGAATTTAAATCTAAATAATTTGATGGAGTTGGATGACGATGATTACGATTAGAAGTCGAGGATAATGATGAATGATGTAAAGAATCGTAAGATGAACGCATCTTTTATGATAATTTCTGTACTGATATTTCTACAACATTATTGTTTAAGATATATATATATATATATATAAGTATAATTACTACATAATAGACTCCGAAAAGAAAGAGAAAAGAAGAAAAGATAATGAATAAGATGAACACGAGTGATTGATTGAGCGAGAGCAGTCGTTCTATTGTTATCACACATTTGTATACAAAAAAACTGATTATTTATATAGATTACATTATGTATGGAATTTTCTTTATCTCTCATTCAAATAATCTTTTAACCTAAGCTTATAGTCAATAGTTGTTTTCGAGAAACTCTTTTTTTTTGGGTCTCTCTCTTTCTCTCTTGACTTGTGTTTCCTATTAAATACCAGCACGATCACAAAGACAACGACGATAGCTTTTACGTTGTTTTGGGACTTTTTCTCCCTTTTTTTATCTCTCGCTATTTAGTTCTTAATATTACCGTCCGACAAAAAGATCGACAAGCTTCATTATCCCAAAGAACATGTACAAAAAAAAGAAGAAGAAAAAATGCAGTAACGTTTCCTCTGATCTTTTCGGGCATGCATGCTAAAGACAAATAACAACATCAACAAAAAAAAACGACGACAACGGGTGGGAAGAAGGATAGTGTGTGTGTGTGTGCGTATGTATGTGTACGTATTTGTAGTTCTGAAAAATACGGAGACAATTTTCTTATTCTCTCTCTAATTCTGTCGTCTCTTCTTCCTCGTTCTTGCTTTATATACAGCAGCAATATCCACTGATGATTGGAAAGTCGGTTGTTATATATTCTTGCCTCACGGCCAGATAGGCGACGACTAAATAATAACAACAGTAGCAAGAAAAAGAGAAAAAAAAGGAACTTTGAATGGTACATCCCGACATAAATAAGACTGTGTACTATACTTAGTAAATGATGTTTATCTTGTATTTTTCGTTAAATATAAAGAAAACAAAAATTCTTTCAAATGAAAAGCTAAACGTCAAAATATTTAACCGTGCGTTAAATAGATTTATTCATTATAAAGATGATTGTAATATGGACAGTTATTATCAGACATACACTCTTCTTTTCGTCAGATACCATCCAAGGGTACCTTATCTTTCTAACGAGTAGGAGTATCAATACGAACGTAGGCGAATATTTGCATTCTTTAAAATAGATCTTTGTATGATATTATAGTGATAGAAACATATATTCTAAACGCGTTACATTGTAATGTTATTATTATTATGACTGAATTATCGTTATGTTACATAACGACATTTAGCTTTGCTTTTTTCACAAGAGGAGGTTATCTATTCATAATAACAAATCAATCTACTTTTTCGAATTTCATAAGATTGTTATTTTTTTGGTGTTACAATATTCATTGATTCGATTCGATTCCGGTAGACACCAAATTTTTAGTTCGAAACGATACTTTTTCTTTAGATTGGATAAATTGTTCATTTGTTTATCTCTTCTAACCTTTCAGAATGATAATATATAAGTGTCAAATATCTTTATAATTTTAAGATAAACTAATAGTTTATCTTATTTGAGTATTAATGAACATATTATTAAGTATAAATAGAAAACAAGATTGATATGAATATGTTTAGTAATATTTTTCTTACATTTTAAAATGATTTTTACTTGATCGAAATTGTCAGATCATAGTGTTATATCATATCATATATACTTCTTTTAACAAGGTCAAAACTATATTCCTTGACTAGAACTAATTATCTGATATTAGACAAGAAGGAAAAGTCATTTACACGGTGAAAGGAATTTGTTCAAATTATTATCATTAAGATTTATTAATCTTACTGCTTTATTCTAAATTATGATTGATATTTTTATAAATGTAATGCTCCTTAACCCTTTGACTCCTTACAGTGCATATGTGTCCCAATATATTTATGAACAGAGGTTGACGGCATGTATTGAAAAAGTATATTGATGAATTTATAAAATCATATGTTAAAGAATATATTTATTATGCATATTTCTGTTAGTAAAACAAGAAATAAAATTTTATACAAGTCATAAATTTTGTCAATGAATTATAATTTGATTTTACAGACAGAGAACAATTGTCATCTAAGGAAGATAATGAGGAGGAAGAAGAAGAAGAAGAATAAGTCACTAAATCACACTGTCATGGATAACAAATAAAGAAGAGTATTGAACACACCAGAAAAATATACATAGCGAATAAAAAAATATAGAATATTTATCAGACAAATTTACAAAAAAAGAAAAGAAAAGAAAAGAAAAATCATTTATTATTGTTAGTCATATGCATGAAAATCATTATAGGTTCATTCAGATGGACGGCGAGAATAAAAAATGGAATCACCGGAAGAAAGAAAAATTACTTTAATGCGTTAGATAAACTTCTTGGTAGAGCTTTTTGTTGTTGTTGAATACTATTCGATCTATTTAAACCTATATTATCATCAGTTCGTGTTGATAAACGACTTAAATAATAAGGACGTTGATTTAATTCTCCATAATGTGGTTGATTCTTCACAATACCATTATGATATTGTTCTTGATCAAATATTCGTCTTCGATATTCATCTTTAACACGTTCTGATTGAGAATAAAGTTTTTCAAATATTAATTGTAAATCATTTGGTCGAAATAATTTTATCAAAAGAGCTTCCATAACAATATATACAAATCGACGATTAAGTGTTTCATTTTGTAATAATTCAAATAAACGTAATAAACCACGACGAGTTGTTTCACTACCAATTATATGACGAAGTTCGTCTAAAAATAATCTCATTATATATTTTTGAAACACTCTTGATAGGAACAAGATGGAGGAAGGCAATAAAGGCACATCGGAACTTATATAGAAAAAGAATATTCTAACTAATCAAAAATACAAAGTGAATAAATCCATTAGTATAAGATTTTTCCTTAGCTATTTACCTGAAACGATCCCGAGTAATTTTGCTTTGCATAATACTTGAGTAACATTACGAACATCTTGATCACGTTCAGATGGTTTATCAGCTAAAATACCATTTGGCCAAAAACCATCTCTAGAAAATATTAGGATTAATTAATATGTAATATAACTTTTTTCGCATACATAAATCGTGAAATTTCTTTTGCAATTTTTTTTGCTGATGTCCAATGTTGAACAAATGTTGCAATTCGTCTAATAAATAAATAAATATATACCAAATTTTCTTTCTTATTGGATATATCATACCGATTAACAGAATCACCCATAAATGCTCTTAAAAATCGTTTTAAAATTGATACAAATCTCGAACGAAACCACATATTTTTTTGTTTAAGATCAAATACTTCATCCATGATAACAAGTAGTACACGAAGTGGAATATTTTTTGAATTCTATTATATTCATAAACATAATAATAATAATATAAATCATTTTAATTTGTCTTACTTCAGCTTGAGTTTCTTCAACAAGAGAAAATGTTTGTGTATCTTTACTTAAATTAACATTTATTCGATTATTATTATTATTTGTATTTGTTCGAAAAATTTTTCCAGCATTTTCAACAACACTATCTGATACAATTGTTAATCCACCACCTATTTTTGATACACTTTTAGCAATACCAATTGAAGCTTGTTTAAATGGATTAACAAGTGTATCGACCTATACAAATACAAATAAGAACGATTAATATAAATAACAACTAAAAAATATATATTTGTGTAAATGTATACAAAAAGCAGGAGAAAAAAAATATTTCTTAATATTTTGGTGCAAAAAGGAATGCTAGTGATATTAAAAATACTATAGAAAACAACAAACCGTAGAAGTGAAAAAGTCCTACAAAGTAAAATTAAACTATAAATATTCATTGATCAATTTTACATTTATAGAAATTGATGATAGTCAAGGAGAAGAATAAGATTATTACTTAACTCTGAGGGTGAGTGTGGATTCATTTTTTATTTACCTTCACACCCTCAGTACTTTTTAAGAATGACTAGTAGTATTGATAAGAACCGTATATTTTACCTTTCGAGTTAATTCTGTTTGTTCATGTTTCCATTGTTGATTTCGTAAAAATTTCAATAAAAGTTCACCCAGACCAGGATTATTATGAAGAACTTTAGGTTTTGATAAAGTCTAGATAATAAAAATCAATTTAAACAATAATCATAAGAATAATAATAGAACTTACTATTAAATAATCATTTAATTCTTTTTGTCGTTTTAAACGTACATCCGGACTTGTATTATTAATAAAACTTTTATTTGGTAAATAAATCAAATCTTTTAATGCAGGAAAACGTTTTTTTATTGTCATATGCAGATCATTAAATTCACTATAACGACGATACGTTATCCATTCACGTTTTTGTTCATCATTATTGAAATGTAATGGTTTACAAGATACAGATATCACATAAATTGCATATTTAGTACCGTTGTCAGTACATACACCTTACAAGAAAAGATTTGTATCTATTAATTAAATTAATAAATTTAAATTTACCAGATTCATTAATTTCAGTTGTAATTATATAATTTTCAATATTATCAAGTACATCAGGCACCATTGCAGTTGTACTACCTGTACTTGTTCCAGGACTTGACTGTTGTGTTTCAGTTATTATATCGTTTAATATTTCATTACTATTATTACTTGATAAAGATACACCATCTTTATTAATAAAAATATTTATTTTTTATTTTGTTTTTAATCAGAATTAACTAACCTGAATTATCAGTTAAGGAATCATTAAATTCAATTTCACTTAAAATTCGTAAATATTGAGGTGTTGTTTTAAATTGTACATAATATTTATCAGATGAAAGTATTTCAAAAACCTTTGAAAATATAATTTGATTAGAGACAAAACAAAGACAAAAAAATTTACTTTTGTTTGAAGTTCATCCAATAATGTTTCATCGATTGTTTCAGTTTGTAAAACTTTTAAAGTTTTATTTATTAGATTTTCATCAATTGGTAATTTAAAGTTTCCCTAAAAAAAGATTTTATTCAAGTTAAAAATTAAGATTAACTATTATATAAATTAGTAAATTATTCAATTAGAGGAAATCAAAAGATTTGTATCGATAGTATTTGCTTTTATCTTACTGATGAATATACGTTACTCTAGTTACATTCGTCTCTTACTTCTAATTCATGCAAATTAAACTGAAAAGAATATAAGTAGATCAAAGAATTCATACTGTTGGAAGAAAATATTGTTCAATAAGATCATTAGCCATATTTCGTAATATTTCTTGATTCGTTTGTCGTTGTTCATCAGTTAAACTTGCATTTTGTTGAAATGCTGTAATACCAGCACATCGAAATGCCTAAATATTCAATAAATATTTATTTTATTATTCATTTTTCTTTCATACTTCTGCATTCAAATAAAAATTTCCATAACCAACAGCATCAACTGATTGAAGAAATTCTACAAAAAATCATTCATAATTTCAATATTAAATCTTTTCAGATCTTACTCAAAAAATAATCCAAACCATTACAATTATTTAATATTTCTGTCAATGGTAATTCTCGATAAGATGCTTTTGGTAATATATCATCATCATCCTATAGGAGAAAAACATTAAGAAAATCGATTGAAATATAAAATACAAACATATATCATTGGTTCTAATCGAGCATGTATTTCTAATTTTTCATTCAGTAATTTTTTTAAATATTGATAACTATTCAATGTTGCACGAATTTCAGCATCTAAATAGAACAAATATATAAGGACTATTAAAATTGTTCAATCCGATACTTGTGTAATGATAAATGTTAGAAAGAACCTCAACTAGTGATTATAGCTCTACTCTGTAGGAAACGGAAGGTCATAAAAAATTCAGGAATTTTGACAGGCACTGTATAAGAATATCATTTACCATTTTCTCCTCCTGTATCTTTTGATCGCCATCGATTTATTTCCATATCAAGTCTGTCATTTAATGTTGTTAATTCAATTTTTGAATCTGTTGTTCGAACGACAAGAAGAAAATTTTCGATTGTTAATGGAATTTGTTGACACTAAATAAATAAATAATATTGTCATGTGTGTTTTTTGTTTTCTATTACCATTTTTATAATTAATTGATTAATTGCATCTGGATCTGAATACATATCAATAAAAGGTATTAAACCTAAATTAACTGCAATTTCCTATTTAATAATTTTAAAAGAAATTATTTAAATATTTAATAATTTCGAATTTAATTTACTCGAATAAGTATTCGAGCAGGAATACAACGAAATTCATTTGCAGGTAAGAGTATATAAAGAAGAGATTCAATAATATCTCGAAGAAATTCTAAAAAGAAATAAAAAATTTATAAACTTGAAAATAATTATGAAAAAAAACTAAACCTTTTTCTTTATCTTTATCCATGCAAACATCATCACGACAAATTCCTCGTTCATATTCAGCTTCCAAATCAAAAAAACATGAACGTATATCTGTTGAATGTTCCATACGCATACGTTCTTTAGCTTTTCGATATAATCGAACATGTGTTGCAAAACTATCAACAATTGTTCCTGTACAAAAATCTAACCAATCAATTTCACGTAATCTAATTAAAACTCAATTAAATACAAATAAAAAACAAAAATGAGAAAAAACAACCTTTCTGATAAATGACGAATTGTTATATAAATTCCATTTTTGACATCTTTAATAAATAATTCATCGGAACTTATTTGAGTTTTATACCATATTTCAATATAATCACGAACAAATAAATCAATTAACTACGAAAAGAAATTTTTACAAATATAATTATTCTATTCACAGAAATTTACTTCATAAAGTGGTTCGTCAATATCTGTTATACCTGTTAATGGTATACGATCATTGACTGGTTTTGATGATTTCACACGTGATGATGAATTAAATTCATTATCAGTGATCTAAAAACACATACTAATTTTAAGTTATATAAAGTTATAACATGGAAAGATAAGATCTTTATCAGTAAGTGTACTTTGATAGACACAATCTAAAAGGAATGTTGAAGTTAACAAGGACAGAATTTTGGACTCTACACTAACATAACTGTCATCTGAGTTAATTAATTACCCATCGGAGGTGATATATGATTAATATCTATGTCGGTTTTATATAGAGTATTTTTTGTTCAAAACTCTAATTATGCAGACATATGCTGTTATATAAATTAAAAAAAAACAATTTGTGGGTGATTGGAAACTACTGGTGCATCGTGTTTTCTATTTTAATTCTCCATAGAGTTGCGTTAACAGTTTTTTAATTAAGAAAATCATTTTTTCTTTTCACTATTATTAATTTACTAAAAATAAACTATTTACCTCACGTATAATTTCTTCTTTAGGAATGCTTCATTCAAAAATATTTTTTATTCATATTTAGTAAATAAATACTTTTTAAGACTCTTAATATCTTTCACATTACATTCCGAACAAAACTATTCATCATAAGGAATTGTAAAATTAAATATCATCTAATAAATAAACTAATCTAGAGCAAGTTAGCACTTATTTGATCATGAAAAATCAATTAATAGTAAATGTGTATAGATACTTCAATGAAAATTTGTCCACTGTAGACAATATAGAATTTCATTAACCTTTCAATCTTCTACTTACATGAGTAACTAATTTTGATTTAATAAAAGATGTTTTAATTTGATTATAAATTGAATATGATTTCGACCATATTTGTTTATTAATAATAAGATGAATAAGGAAACTAAATTAGAAACATTATAAATACAAATCTTTTGTAAAAAAACAGACAAACCCAAAAATAAATGTTGAAAAAAATAGAAACCAATAAATAGTTCTTTCAAGTCCAATAATAATCAAAATAAGACATAAAGTACCGATTATAAAATGTTTAGTAATCATTGAAAAGCCATTCAAAATCAAAATATATATAAAAAAACTAACTCTAGTAAAATATTCATCACTTCTTTTGTCATAAATATTTCAATTGGTTATAATTCCTCACAATGACACAATTATAGATTGAGCTACTTGCGTTTTTCTCCCAACATAACAAGTGGCTCCAAAAGATAATAAGAATGAAAAAAAAACAATCATTTTCATAATCATTATATTTTGCCACATATGTAATACGGTTGAAATATTAAGATAATATCTTTTTCTTTTTTGCGTTTCTATATATTGTAATGGTAACAATTGATGATTTTTATGAATCAAATACAAGTAATTCAGATTCGGATAATGATTCAGCATTGATGGATGATGCACATTCTGAAATTATTTCATCATCCATAACAACAAATGGTTCTCTATCATTAAGTGATGATGAAAATTTTCTAATTATTAATAAAACAAAAACGGATAGAATAGAAAAGTTTTTATTTAAAAAAAATAAAGAAAAATTACAAAAATATGCGAAAATGAATGGTTTAATTAATAAATTTTATCGACAACAGATATGGCCTTTATTAATCAATTCACCATCCTATTGTTCAGTAGAATTTGATCAAACAAAGAAAATATATTTTTGTCCAAATGATTATTACGCAGCAGGTATTTCTTTTTATAGTAAAAAACGCATCTTTACTTTTGTATCAAAATATTAGATAAAACTCAAATTGAATCACATCGATATTATGGACAAGTTCGAATGGATGTTGAAAGAACATTAAAACGTTTTCCACCAAGTATGAATTTAGTGTTTTCTTTATATAAAAATAAACATTGACTGTTATTTTAAAAAGATTATTCGGATTCGGATAGAATTGAATTACAAGAAGAACTGATTGTTGTTATTATCAAAATTTTAATTAAACATGATTATCTAAATTATTATCAGGTAATGCTCGTTTTTTATCTCTTAAATTAATAATAAAGTTTCTTTTTCGTTTCAAAAAAAGGGTTATCATGATATTTGTTTAACATTTTTACTTGTACTTGGTGCAGATGTATGTCTTCCATATATTGATACAATTACGAAATCACATTTTAAGTAAATATAATTCTTAACCTTCAAAAATACTTTGACCTAAACTATAATGAATATCTTCAGTCATGATCGTATATTTAAATCCCGTAGGGGGATAGTGCTAACGACTTCTTTTTTAATTTGATGAAAGATCTATTTCGTATGTTGCTTGCAAAAAACATTCTCCTCAGGCAAAATACTTATCATGTTAGATGTCAAGACATTAGTCAGTTAATTGTAGCTTGAAATCTACTCACATAGTGGAAACAATAAAAATCAATTTAGAAAATTATATGTCTTGCAATAGTAATTAATTATTTATATGTATATATATAGAGATTTTATGGAACCAACAATGGAGAAAACACGTGATCTACTTTCTTATTTAATGCCACTTATCCATTGTATCAATAGTGAGTGTGCTGAATATATGCAGAGGTAAATAAATATGAAATAGTCTTTATTCTAACTTTTTTTTGCGATATAATTTTTAGAGGTGGTGTTGGAAATGTAATGTTTGCCTTATCATGGTTTATCACATGGTACTCACATGTATTAGATGATCTTGATATAATTCTTCGACTTTATGATTTATTTATTGTTTCACATTTTCTTATGCCAATTTATGTAGCTGCTGAAGTAAATTCTATAATCTTGTAAATAAATTTTAATAATTTATTTCTTAGATTGTTAATTTTTATTCAAAAGAAGTTTTATCCACTGACTGTGATATGCCATCATTACATCAATATTTAACTCGTGTACCTAGTGAATTAGATAGTAATAGTTGGGAAGAAATTATTAGACGTGCTTTACATCTATTTCGAAATCATCATCCTGATACACTTGATGTATTAAATGATGAATGGAGAAGAAAATGGTAAAAACGAATTTCTTTCTTTCGAATAAAGATTCATATTCTTTCTTTTCAGTGAATTCATTGATAATCCACCAATGGAAACAATACTTCGCAGACGTTATGGTAAAGATTCTTCTCAAAATGATAATGATGTAGAAAAATCATTAGATATTAATGAGCATCAAGGTGCATTACCACGTATTGTTCTTTGGGGTGTAACATTAACAATAAGTGGATTAGCTATCTATATATGGAATCATACACAACGAACAGATCCGACAACATTTATAAGTCTCGGAGATTTTCTTGCACAGTTATATGGAAAATAACTTGCATTGTCTTTCCTTTATTTTTCATTTCCGGACTCTAGTCGCTTTGTTATTTGTGAACATTATTTTTGTCGCTTTATATGTATATAGGTTTAACTAAGAAGAAGAAAAAAAACCAAACCGAAAAATTAATTGATTTATTCTTTTGTTTACATTTATATATATATACATATACATACGGATACTAAACTATTTTCTTTTTTTTTCTTTTCTTGTTTTCTTTTAATATGTACTCAACGACAAATTTATTCTTTTCGTTTTTTTTGTTCAAAATTTATTTTTTTTCTATCTTTCTTTCTCTCTCTCTCTCTTTGTTGTTGGGTCTTGTGCATTAAACAGAGACAAATTAATCAGACTTAATTGTGGAAGAATATTAATAATATTTCTTTCTAGATGAATCTCATCTGATCTAATTGAAAGATTTTTGTATCAGAATAAAATGGATACAGATCATAATTCAAACGAAATAATTAATGAAGAACAATCAGTTGAGTTAAACAATGATAATTCAACGGAGAATGAATTAACTAATGATAATCCAGATGTGGAGAACACTGGTGAGATTTGATTTATTATTCTATATAGAATTATTAATCCTTTTTTATCCTGATGGAATCATATGAATATCCGTTGAAAGTATAGAAACTGTTTATTATTAGGCGTATAAGACTTTTTCTTCAATACTGAAGGCATCAAAGGTCGTCGCGTGGAATAACCTTGCATGAACTATGCATCCTTCAGACTATCTCGATCACCTTCGAATGACAGGGCCATACATTAATTATCATGGTACTTAATTCACACCTTTTTCTGAGTACATTAGGTATTTTTGTACTGACATTGGCCAACAAATTTGAAAGTCTCTAGAATAAACTTAACAACATCTATATTTTTTTAAATATACTTATTTTACCAAGACTATTCTGCATAAACAACGTTTTAGTTTTAAATCTTTTAATAGTCAACCGAATCAATTTTTATTTTCATAAATGTATTCTTTCTTTAGAAACTATTCCAGCAGAAAATCCAGTGAATTCTGAAGAACAATTAGAAATAGCTCGTCTTTCAACTATTATTACTAATCAAACACAAGAAATATCTGATCTAAATGCGCGTGTTAGTGCATATCAACAACATTATGAAACAGTAATAGCTCGTCAAAAAGAAGAATACTCACGTGAAAAACAATCAAGTGTTATGCGTTATGCTCAAGCTGAAAAAGCAAAATTAGATTCGGATAAACGTTGTGAAATTTTAACAGCAAAAAATAATGAATTTAATAAAGAAAAAGATAGTTTACAAATGAAATTAGCTGAATTTAAATTAATGAATACAAAATTACAACAAGCTTATGAAAATAAATTAACAGAATTAACAACAACGAAAAAAGAATTAGAAAAACTTAAAGAATTAAATCAATCAATTGATGCAACTTTAAAATCAACATTAAATCATTTAAAAGGTGAATCTTTACTATTAAAAGAACAACGTGATTTAAATGAACGTTTAAAAAAAGATTTAAATGAACAACAAGAAACTAAAGAACAATTAAATTCACAATGCAAACAACTTACTGAAGGTAATGAAATACTTGTTTTTGTTTTAAATTAATTTATGTATTTCAGCTCTCAATGCAATTCCAACAGATGATGAACGTACACAAGCATTTGATACTCTATTGAGTGAACATAATGCTCTTAAAGTAAAATTAGCAAATATCCAAGAGGAAAATAATTTATTTCGTGATAAACTTAAATCATCAGATGAAGATCGTTTAGCATTAGAAAATGTGATTGAAAATTTTCGTCAAAATTCTATACGTGAAAAAGAAACAACGAAAAAATTATACGAAGATTTATTAGTTGCACGTGAACAAGATTCAGTTGAATTATCACGATTAAAACAAATTGAAAATCTTAATAGTCAAACACTAGCTGATAATGCTGATTTACGACAATTACTTGAAAAAGAACATCAATTTCTTGAATTAACACAAAAATTAACTGAAAAAAATTCTATTTTACAAACGAATTATGAACAAATTCAAACATCACATAAAAAACTATTAGAAGATTATGAAAATATAAAGAAAATAAATGACGAACAACAAAAGAAACTCTTACAACTAGAAACTATTGAAAAATCTCTAAAAGATCAATTAAAAATTTTAGAAGAAAAATATGAAAATTTAAATAAATCTAATGAACAAACAACTAAACAATATGAAGATAGTCTTATTGAAATTCAAGCATTAAAAAAGAAACATCAAGCTAATACAAAAGATTTAATTAAACAATTACAACAATTACAAAAAACTAAAGTTACAAATAATGGTGATGGACAATCTTCTAGTTCACTTACTAGGTAAAATCCCTTTTTTTTGAGTTCTAATATAAAATCTTGAAAATTTAGTCAAGCAAAATCTCTTTCAACGAAAGAAAATCCCGGTGATAATGCATCAAGTCATGGATCTCCTACAGGTTCTCATTGTTCATTAAACGAGATTGCTTCTTCGAATTCTGTTTCAACACCTGATCAGTTTATATCTAATCCTCTTACTCAACAACAACATCACCATCATCATCATCATCAACAACAGGTTCCAGTTGAGGAAGAACAAGAAGTTATTGTTAATATTGTTGATGTTGATCGACAGAAATTAATTGAAAAATTATTAAAACAACAAAAATTACTTGTACGACGTAATGAAAAAATTGAATTTTTAAATGATCATATACAATTATTGACACAAGATTTACAAAATAAACGTAAAATAATTCAATCATATGCAATGAATGAAGATAGTTTTATGTATACATCCAATGAATCGGATTTAATAAAACAACAATTAGCAAATAAAACTCGAACGAATTCTTCTTCAACATCATTAATGGCAACATTATATAATCGTGCAACAACAACTGTCAATAATCAAACAACAGCAACAAATAAACCATTTGATCAATCATCACCGATGACACTTGAAACAGCATTGGATGTTATGGGAAAATTACAAGCAGTTTTAGAAGATACACTTTTAAAAAATTTAACATTAAAAGATAATGTCGATACATTAAGTAAAGAAGTTGAAAAGTTATCTAAAAGGACAAGAAATTAGATCTGTTTTTTTTTATTCCTTGTGGATATCGTCAGATTAATCTATTTTGTTTTTTTTTGTTTTGTTTTTGTCGTACAACAGTGGAATTATTATTGTTTGTTGTAATATTTATTTATTGTAAGCTATAGGAAAAAAAATAAGAAATATAAAAGAATATATTGATTTATTTGTTGGTTTTGTTTTTTTCAGATTTCAAAATGCCAATTGTTAAATCAAGTTCAACAACAAGTGAATCAACAACAAATGAAGCACGTGAAGCACTTGATCGTCTTCATGAATTATCACAATTACTTAATACTGGTTTAGATAAGAAAACATTAACTGCATGTGTTAGATTACTTGAAGCAGGTGTTCATCCTGATGCATTAGCACAAATTATTCAAGTGCTTCGAACAGAGACTCGACCAACTAAACTTTAATTATTCTTTTTTTTTGTATAAAATTCTTTATAATATCAGATAAATATAATCAATCTTTTTTTTTGTCTTATGTTTTATCAAACAGCTTTGGATCTTTGTATCACAATGAAATTTCTCAGGATAAAGAAGATAAAATTTGAGATAATAAAAACATCCAATCGTCTATTTTTTAGTTCGATTTCGATTAGTCATTATCGTATTCTTATTATTCTATGTATCAGTCGTAGTCAATAGTAAGATGATCGAAAAAAAAACTTGTATGTCTACTGAGAAAGAAATTACACTATTTTTTGCCATATGTCTATTTATTTTACGTTCCAACGATGGAGAGAAAATCTAACATTACTTGTTATGTCAATACACCGACACATACTCTCTTGTTACTTTTCTGTAACAATCTTTTTCTTTTTTTTAGATTTTCATTGTATTAGCATCAACAATCTAAATCTCATGAATTCATTTTCACCTTATCATTCAACACCGACTGACGTTTTTTTAAAACGTTTTCGTTCATGGAAACGTCAGTATCTTCATATAATTATTTATACTTCATTATTTTGGATATTTGTTGATGTATTTTTTATAATGTTATTTTCTGATTGTACAAAAGAAATTATTCTTCCTTGTCAATCATCATCATTATCATCTTTATTAGCTAATAATAATAATTCAGGAATAATCGAACCTATTATTCCAATACGTCGAAGAAAATATCCAAATAGAACATTATATAATAGTCAAACATCGAATGCAATAACAAAGACTAGTCGTATTATTAATAAATGGTGGGAAAATCAATCAGGTTTTATATTTTAATTTAAAAAAATAATAATTTTTTTATTGCTGTTGTATAATAGGAGCAACAAATCCGCCAAGTTGGCATGGTGAAGGTGGTCGAGCTGTTGTTATTCCAGCTGAATTACAAGAACAATCAAAAAAACGATTTATAGAAAATCAATTTAATATTCTTGCATCAGATCTTATGGCACTTAATCGATCAATTAAAGATCAACGATCATCCAAGTTTGATACTGGATTTTCAATTGATATTTATTCTTCTCCTCATCATATTTAGATGTTTAGCCCATAAATTTCCATCTGATTTACCAACAACATCAATTGTTATTGTATTTCATAATGAAGGTAATTCAACATTACTTCGAACATTAACAAGTATTATTATACGAAGTCCAATTCAATATATACATGAAATAATTATGGTTGATGATGCTAGTATTAATCGAGGTACGATTTATTTTTTAGGAATATATATATATATGCATTGATTTTATTTTTTATAGAATATCTCAAAGATACATTAGACGCATTTACTAAAGAATTACCTGTCCCAGTACATATATTAAGAAATAATGATCGATTAGGATTAATGAAATCTCGTTTGAGAGGTAAAGAGAAAAATAGATTTCAAAGAAAAATGAATTTTACTTTTATTTAATTTTAGGTGCTGAAATAGCTAAAGGTGATACATTAACTTTTCTTGATGCTCATATTGAATGTTCACCTGGATGGCTTGAATATTTATTATATGAAGTTAAAAAAGATAGGTATGTATAAAGAAAGTTACTTTTACATATTTTATCGTTTCTTTTTTTAGAACGGCTGTTGTTTGTCCGATAATTGATGTAATAAATGATAATGATTTTGGATATTATACTGGTAGTGATATGACTTGGGTATGTTAAAAATTCAACTTAGAAACTTAATTAAAATATTATTCTTCTTGTTTATCAAAGGGAGGATTTAATTGGAGATTAAATTTTCGTTGGTATCCAGTACCACAACGAGAAGAAGTTCGACGAAATGGTGATCATTCATTACCTTTACTGTATACTGAAAAAATATTTCTAGTTTATTTTGTCTTATATATGTGTTTTGTTTTAATTAAATAGATCTCCAACAATGGCAGGTGGTTTATTTACAATCAATCGTGAATATTTCTATGAAATCGGTGCTTATGATCCAGGTATGGAAGTATGGGGTGGTGAAAATTTAGAAATGTCATTCCGTGTTTGGCAATGTGGAGGAAGAGTACTTATTCATCCATGTAAAAAACATTTATTAGAATATTTATTTTTATATTTTAATAAAATAATATTTTACAGGTAGTCATGTTGGTCATGTCTTTCGTAAACAAACCCCATATACATTTCCCGGTGGTACTGGAACTGTTATTTTTCATAATAATAAACGTCTTGTTGAAGTATGGCTTGATAAATATAAAGATTTTATATATGCAATTATGCCTGGTTAGTATTGCATGATATTAAAATAATAATTTAAGTAATTTTCTTGTTCATTTAGAATTAAAACGTGTTCAGGCAGGTGATGTTTCTGAACGTCTTGCACTTCGTGACCGTCTCAAGTGCAAAGATTTTCAATGGTATTTAGAAAATATCTATCCTGAAACTTCATTACCAATCAATTTCCATCATGTTGGAGCAGTGAGTCGAACTTTTCTCTTTTCATATATTATAGATAACAACTAGAAGAATTTTGAATTTATGATTTTCTTACTTGTAACTTCTATCTCTTATACAAATAGTTAAAAAATGAAGCGCACGGTTGTGCTGATTCACTGGGCTTTAATATTGATAATGGAGTTAATCAAAATGCAGGCATTTTTCCTTGTCAACAACAAGGGGCTAATCAGGTGTGTAAATTAATATGTTTTTTCTTAAACTTATTTTAGATACGTACTGAACCAATGTCTTGTTTGACTCTCCATAATGTATTCGGTAGTCAAAAAGGCAATCGTACAGCTACATTAAATATAGAAACTTGTTTGGATCGAACGGAATCACCCATAAATGCAGCCTATCAGGTTGAAAAATAGAGCATGTTAAAAAAATACGTTTCGTTATTGCATGATGATTGTTGTCGTTTTGTTCATTGAAATTTAAGCAAGACTATAAATATGCATGAAATGATTCAAAAAGAAATTGTTTTGTTGCACTTCGTTTCAAGTTTTTATGGTTTATATTGGAAAAAGTTATTAATATTCTTTATTTTAATATTTTCTTTAGATTGTGATATATTCGAAAAAGGGTGAAATTCGTTTTGATGATCTTTGCTTCGAAGGTAGTGTAAATAGTGTTGTTAAACTACAAAAATGTACCGAAGGAAATCAAAAACAAATATGGAATTATAATAATGAAGTATAATCCATTTAATTATATTCAATAAAATAATCTATATTTTTTGTAGACAAAACTTATGAAACATGTTAACTCTAATCAATGTTTGACTGTTGATGAGAAAAAAGATAATGGTAAAGTCAATGTTGGTAAGTCATATTTAAGATAGAATAAAAATTAATTTAAAACTAAAACAAAAACTTTTATTTCAGGACCCTGTGTTGAAGGAAATCATGCACAACAACGATGGTATTTAGAACGATCAGTGATAACATAATTTTCTTTTTCAAAATTCTACTCAAAAGATTTCTTGTTCTTTTTTTCTTTTATTTTAAGTTAGTTATTATTGATAACTCATTTGCTTTCTATTTTCTTTTTTTATACTTTTACTGCATTTAAATTATTGTATTCATAATGTACTGTTAAACACATTCCATATATTTTTAAATTTATTTGTGAATTTGACGAGCTTTTCTAGTCGAACTTCGCAATCTCTATTCGTTATTTGACATGAGGATTAAACTTATTTTTTGTATTTTCAAGAAATGTTTCGAATGCTATATTTGCTTATTATGATTACTTGAGAACTTACTGTTTAGAGCATTTTTTTTCTCTCATTTGTTACGCATGTTATATTTATATTATGTTACCTTTTTCCTTTTTTTT
>CAJNOI010000034.1:241197-261980 GCA_905250115.1 Adineta steineri
TATTCTAAAATCGTACATATTCAAGACTTACATAAGTAAGGAAAAAAATCTGAGACAATAAGACGATATAAAATAGAAAAATGTAATATGATTACTACTCATAAATGTAGAACAAGAGTGATAAGTAGGCACGCATTAAACTCGGAAACAGATCGAGAATCTTTAGTTTAGTCATTTATAGACAACTGTCCACCGACAGTCGATATAGAATCTCAGTGAAGAGGATAATAGTTCCTAAATCATGCATCTTAAGTTACTTTACGGACGAAGTTAATATCATTTGGCAAATACCTTCATTACATGATTTTAATCGTTTTGTGAGTATGTATTATCTGTAGTGCAGTCAAGTCGGATTTTCATAAAAATCATTATGTAACATAAAAATATTGTTTGAGTTTCAGGAAAACCAAGTATATTTATTACAGTGGTAAAGTCTGAAGATGACGAAGTTACTGAAATAGAGGTGGACAGAGACAACTGCGTGTCCTTGGCAACACTAAATTCACAATTCCCAGGTATAATTGGTTTGAAATATCGAAGTTCACAAACGAATGAATGGCACACGTACGTATAGCCCATATGCTTCGATCTAATATAAAAGAGTTGAGTGGATATTCTTAAACAATTTGAATAATAAATTTCCTCTAATACCACAATTGATTTGAAATTTACTTCGATAGAAAAAACTTAAGAGCGGGACTACTTTCAGATTATAGTGTCAAAACTATATGTCGTCTGTACCGCTATTACGCTAACATTAGATACAGGAAGTAAATATACTAGGCAGATGACAACTGTCTTCGAAAAACAGTCGATTGCCAGAGAAACTATCCATTGTGTTTATTTCTACATTTCAAGCAGAATCGTTGTCTTCCAAAATATAAATTTGAAATTATTAACCATCCTTCTCTAGGTAGTGATAAACATAGCCTCATACTTAAAACTTACTGTGTATTGATATGAAGTACTGGAAGACAAATTCAGAAGTTTATGGATAGGATGGAAAGTTTTGAGCAATAGTATGATATTGTTATACAATAAATTAGACAGAGTCGAATTTGTAACATAGTGACATAAAACATTTTGTCACATAGATCTTATTACTCGTAGCAGCACTTATATCATGTTTCACCTTCTAGTTCCGCAGAAATTTTTCTAGCAACTTCTCTACATAATGTTTATAATTACATATTTTTAGAGTTACTCTTCTCGAAAGCAAATTCGGAAAGTCTGAACACGGATCATCCTCAACTATATACATCGCTGTATATTCAGAAGGTAATTTTTTTATTCGTTATTGTATGTGTTTGTGAGAAACAACAGAGACGACAGCTATCAATCTAATTTGTAAAGAAGAACTTGGTTAAGCGAAGCTTTCCAAAGTAGTTCATGCTATGACTCATATAGCTGAAAGGATTTGCATGCAAATCTCTTGAAATTTTTGGGCTATATGTAAAAGACACAATTATCCGTGACGGCTCCCAAATTGAGGACTGATACGATAAATGCATCAAGCTCGAGCAGTTGATATTATGATGAGCGAAAAAGCTGAAAGATACGACCCACACGTATTTTCCAATGAATAGCGTTTTTTCTCTTAAACCAACCAACGATCACTCAAAAATTTTGTTAATAAATAGATCTATTCAACTCGAGTATATATCCATACTAGTACGCTTTTATACAGTAGTTTTAAAAAAAAATAGTGGAAATCCTATTTTATCAGTTTTAAGGTTTATAACTGCATTTTCTGTGTATTTGTTTCAACTATAATAATTGAACAATAATGGAATGAGATGTCCTCTGAGATTTTCGAAAAAGAAGAATATGCCCGTCCTTCAACTACTTTTCAGTGTAGAGTGCAGTCTAAGAAGAGTTCTTTTAACCCGATATAATTATTTTCATACAACTATTACTAAATGTAATTTTGGACAGAGGACTGGCCATAGATAGGCAGCTTAGCTCTAGCTGCAACCATTATCCACACACTTCGCTCCGATCCCGCTATGGGTTAAGACACTTTCCAGCCGACTCCGCTTTCGTTCAGGTTTCGCTTGAAAAATCTCGATTTGGTTCCTGCAAAAGAGGTCTCTTGACTACTTTATGATAGATAAAATTTAGTCAATTTTCCGTCCTATAAATACATATGTATATATCTATTGAGGACGATAGAGTATGGCATGAGTATGGATGAAGTACCATAGATATGATATACCCACATCAATATCCTCAGATCTTGAGGATCACAGGGTTCGCTTATCCCCTTGTTCGGACGTTTTATATAATCGAATTCCACTCTATCTCAAGATCGTTTTCGTACATATCAAAACTAATAATAGCTCAGGCCAGTAAACCTTTGTTCAGGATTGTGAATGAGCGATTATTCATGGAATTAACACACTGTTCATGACTGACAAACAAGGCCGTTATACCATGTTTCATTAATAAATGATAACGGGCTTTTTTTCACCGATACTTGTGTACTTAATTACATAAAACAAGAGGCGAAAAAAGAGTGTATGAAAAAACTAGAAAAAAGATACGAACCGACCCCGCTCGAGCTCTGACGTTAATTGAAAAACCCTAGCTTCGATGCCACTCCAGGTCCAGCAGCCAATAAATCAAATCAAGGTTATAACTTTTGTTGTACATTCTATAGGTTTCACAGATACAGATATTAGCAAATACGTGCATCAATTTTTCGATCAACTGGGAGACAACAGTAGGATAGAGACTAAACACCTGCTTGTTGAAGCATTAATGGCTTTTCTAAAAAGTCATCCAAAAATATGGGCTATCGCACATGAACCAATCATTCTTGGTCTCATCTGTAATTTATGGAATAGTGAATATTTCCCTACAGCCACACGAATGACACTGACTTCACTTTATAGTAATATCATTCAGCACCTATTACGGTGTTCTTTAGAAAATCAAACAATTGATACGAGCTATATGACCAATGATGAGATATATGAAAACTGTAAACAAGAAATGTTACTGTTACAAACAATTGCATTTGAAGGAATGAAACGAAATATGTTGCATTTAAAGAAAGAAATAATACAAAATGCATTAAGAAAAATCGAACCAGATCCAGCCAACAGAGCTGCAGTAGCAAACAAACTGAATAAAATCGGTATCCTTAAACGTTTAGCTCGAAGCGAATGTAGCAAGATACATGAGATGGAACAGGTTTACTTTTTTATTCATTCGAGTTTTCAACAATACTTTGCCGCACAATATTTAACAGATAATCTTATTCATAATATGGACGAGACGATCCAGTTCATCCAAATTCAAAAATACAACAAACGATATCAACTTTTATATTCGTTTATGTCTGGTCTAGTCATAGAAAAGCCGTCATCATTATATATGGAAATATTCTGGAACGTTTTCTGTGCGCAGCCACTTGATTTGGTAGGCATGAGACATATGGAATTAGTTATTACGTGTCTGGACGAGACAGGTGGGAGAAATGTATTTCCTCTGCGTGATTTGCTATTAAATAAAATCGCAGATTGCTTTAAAACTTGCCTGTCAAAGAAAGCTGCAGTATCAGATAAAATTATTCATCTGCTACGAAGCAATCTTTTCGTACAACGATCACAACTAATTAATGATATTCTAAGTTATGCATTTAAGATGAAAAGTACAACAGCACGAAATATTGCAAGTTCTCTGACAGAAGCGGCAATTACATCAGAATTGATCAATACCTTGGTAATGGCAATAAATGATCCGGATCATAAAACTCAATCTATAGCTGCTTCGGTTCTTGAAGGGTTGGTCAAAACAAAACTCACATCCCAACTGCTCAACACAGTGCTGTGCGTCTTGAAGCACCAAAATATTGAGATACGACACATTGTTGGTTCAGCTCTTCAAGTAGTAGTTCGGAATAATCTCTTACCTACAGTAATCGTCACCTTGGTGAATGCACTTAAAGATGAAGATCGTCTTGTAAGAGAATATGTAGCTTTAGCTCTTGGAGAATTAGATCACAAAGCGGTTACTATTGAAGTATTAAATGGACTACTTGTAGCGTTGAAGGACAATAATGAAAATGTTAGAAAAAATGTCGCTTTGGCTCTTGGAAGATTAGGTGATAAGGCAGTTACCGCTGAAGTAATAAATGGACTACTCGTAGCGCTGAAGGACAAAAATGAAAATGTTAGAGAAAATGTCGCTTCGACTTTCAAAGAATTTGGTGACAAGGCATTTATGCCTGAAGTCTTAAATGGACTACTGCAAGCTCTAGAAGATCAAAATAGTAATGTCAAAAGAAACGTAGTTGCAGCTCTCGGAAAGTTAGGTGGCAAGGATGTCACGATTGTAATAATCGCCAAACTACTGCAAACACTGAAAGACCAAGATAACGGTATCACATCCAACGCTAAGTCAAGTTTGAGGGCTTTAATCGCTAAAGAGCCATCCCCTGAGGTGATTAATATGTTAATACGGTCACTGAAAGACAATGATCATCATGTTAGAGGGCCTGTCGCTTCCGTTCTTAAACAAATAGGTAATAAAGAAGCCACAATCGAAGTGATTGATGAATTACTGCTACTATTCAAAGACCGAGTTGATGAAGTCAGATGGGCTGCCGCTGGAAGTCTTCGTAAACTGATTACTGAAAGATTCGTTCTTCATGCGATCAACAGCTTACTGGAAATGCTTAAATGTCAAGAATTTCAAACATGTGCCTATTGCACTCTTAAAGGATTAGTGGAAGACCAAGCTATAACCGAAATGACCAAACCGATACTTGCAGTAACGAAGCACAAAGATCGTAATGTAAGAGGTTGTGCACATTTTCTTCTTCAAAAATTGGGAGAAAAAGGAGCTACCGTCGAAGCGATCAACACCTTACTAGTAGCATTGAAATGTGAAGACGAAGATGAAGATGGAAATGTTAGGCTAAGCTTGAAAACGCTGATTAAAGCAACCTCATCGCCTCCAATAATCAACATTTGGTTAAATGCACTAAGAGACTCAGATTATCGTGTAAGGGAATGCTTAGTTTCGGTTCTTCCAAAGTTGAATGACAAATCAGTAACTACTGAAATAATAAGTCAACTATTGCAAGTCTCGAAGGACGAAAATAAAACTATCAGAATATATGCGGTTAGGGCTCTTGGACAGCTATGTCGCACGGTAGCTTTGCCTCAAGTGACTGATAGGCTAGTCGAAGTTTTAAAGGATCCAAATTATGATGTAAGATGTAGTGCAGTATTGGCTCTTCATGGATTAGAAGCGAACGCATCTACATCAGAAGTGATAAATGAAGTACTGCAAATCCTGAGTGATCAAAGTCCACATGTTCGAGAAAATGCTATATGGGTTCTAGGAGTATCACGCGGCAAGACTGTCCTACCTGAAGTGATCAGTGGACTACTAGAAGCTCTAAATGACAAAAAAAGTGGTAAACAATTTCGTGCTGCTTCGGTTATTGAAAGGTTAGGTGTCATGGGTGTCATGGCCGTCACACCTGAAGTGATCACTGGTCTTCTCCAGGCAATGAAGGAACAAGATAGTGATTTAAAATGGCGTGCAGCTTATGCTCTTGAGATATTAGTAAAAAAAAATCCAACTCCTGAAGTGATTAATATATTGATCCAAATGCCACGGGACCAAGATTCCCGTGTAAGATGCGATGTCATTAGAGCTCTTGGAGAATTAGGTCAAAAGAAAACTACACCGGAAGTACTCAATTGTTTACTGCTTGCAGTAGACGACCCATCTGATGATGTTCAACAGAAAGCGATTTCTGTGTTACGCAGTTTACAACTAAATAGTGCTGTTCTTTCCAAACTGAATACAAATATACTGAGAAAGCTTACCACATGTAATTATGTCTTCTATAGAACATCTCTCTTTGAACTAATTAGTGCCTACACGGAAACTCAGAATGATATTTGGCCTTCTGTTATTTTTGAACAAGCATTAGGAATGGGATTTGGTATAACTTTAGTCGAAGATAAGATCTTTGTTTTTGAGAACGAAGACATAGCCAGCCAAGTAGACATATCCTCTTCCATGACACGTACGGCATCAAAAGCCCTTATTCAGTCGTTCCTCGATCAAGCAGAAGAATATCGTTTGAGATGGGAATGATATTGCGACGGACGCAGTCTATCCAGAAGTATTTTTTATGAATTCCAAATGAACTGATTAATGCAACCTATGCAAACATTCTATATTTTATGAACATTTGTGTTTTCTTTTTTTTGTCAGCGAAAAATAATGTGACAGGATGGATGCTTATTAAATCTTAAACTGGCTGGGCGTGGGCGCTTTACTCTTCTTTTATCCACGTCCATGCCCACCCACACCTAAATCCACTGTCAAAATATTCTTCTTGTGTTCTAGACTAAAATTTGATATGTAAACATATTGCTTGTATTCAAAAATAACTTAATTACAACGAAATAAATAGACATACAAAATTTACATGTCCTCATCATATGTTAGCCGTGCATCCACGTTTGAATCTCTAGATGCATGTCTTTCCAAAAGAGCCAAATAACTAAAAGAAATAAAGATAAGATTATGCATACTAAACAGTAACTATACCCTATTAAAGCTATGGGAGGCAATCCAACGGAGGCAAAAACGATGAAAACCAGCCCAGGAAAGAAGTTCATTGAAGCATTATAGATACTATTGCCTGCGATTCCTAATCCTGAATGACCGAGCACCTCGATGACACCTGCACCGATAAATACAATAGCGTATTCATTAACTTCAATCATTCTAGTTAGTTTTGATCGAAGTACAGGTAAGGTAATAAAGAATAAGCTACCAATGCAACTGGCTAGATAAAAAAAAGGAAAGACAAACAACGACGAATAGAAGGTAATACGAGCATCAAAATGATCTGACCTATGTAAACCAGCCATATTTTCTTTGCAAAACTTAAGATGATTAGATTAACAATAACAGCTAGTGAGCCTAGTGCTGGTGACCAATATGTTCGTTCAAATGATTCTTTGCACAGTGCCGTGAGCATACTCAACAGAAAAACAACTGCCGCTTGAATGGAAGAAATCAAGCTAACATTAAGTGCATCTAAGCACAGAGGCTGACCGTATAAATAGAGTGAAAATATAGATAAATAGCCAAATAACATCATTTGCAGTAAAATAAGAATAATTGTGATTATTATCAGTCGCTGCCGTTTGCCATTGAAACGTTTGATAGTGTATACCGTGACGATACTTACGATCGGCTTGAGACGAATGCGCGCCAATTGTTGTATGATAGATATGTTTCGTCTATCAACAAAAGATAGATCTGATATTTCTAACCTTCTTTCTCTTCTCCTATACTTACACGCTTTCTACGGACTCAGGTTGTATGAATAGTGCATAGAGTAGTGCTATGACACTTATCCCTAGACAAACACTCAGTGGCACAATATAAAGATAGAATCGTAACCAAATGCCTATTGCTAGTACTGGCACGACACGAATGAGAAATGCCGTTCCTTCAATTATCAAAAAAGCACGTGTTCTTAACGATCCACCGGTACAATCGGTGATATATGCAAAGGAGCTCAACAACACTAAGCCGCTAGAGCCAATCGATGCTTCGATTGCGTTAGCAACTAGCAACCAAGTATCGGACAAATCTCATGAGACAATGATTAGCATTAGCGAATGCCGTATCACTTTGCCTACGAGTGGTAGGATCAATAACGGTCGACGTCCAATGGTGTCACAATTTGATCCAAGCAAGATGAAAGAGAGAAAACCAGGAATGAGGGAAGCAACTGAGAGTTTTGTATGAAGTTTCGCGGCAGCACGTTGTACTAAGGCGTAATCTGATTGACGTTGTGATAACTCTAAACGGTACAAGAGATATTGCCGGTAGTATCCTGCAGTAGAAGTGCTCACCGACTGGCGACAGACTTGACGTTGTGTATTTGGAGATGCATCAAGTCCATATTGACGTTCGTAACGTCGCACGATAAAATCATTCGTAATTACTGGATCTGCAGCGGCAATAAATACAGAGAGTAACAGTAATGGTAGCACAATCCACCAACGAGCAGGTGGAATAAATGGTTTGGTGTGTAGAAGTGCTTTTTCAGGCTTTGTACAAACGTTATTTGGTGTCGGTAGCCAGACAGGGGAAGAATATGGTACGGATCTATGTGATATATCTATCTTATCGTTGTCAGTCGGTGCAGCTAAACGGTATTTTCGGGTAGACATATCAGTCTGTTTAACGACAAAACTATCGAATATGTGGTATTGTACCTAACATGATTGTAATTATCACTATAATGTGTTATCAAGCTTGACAACGTGCTCTAAAAAAAATTGTTGATCATGCGCTGATCAATATTTGAATGTTACAACGGTGTAGTAATTTTGACTACACTTAAATCAGAAGAAGAAAAGAAAAGAAATACTCTTTCCTATATGTTGAAAGAAGGACGAAGAAAAAGCCCCAAGCATGCATATATTTTCTTTTACATCTGAAGAGTTGAATATTGTACCAGTGATAACCTCGTACACATATATATATGAACGAGCGCAAATAAAAAATGTCACCAAAAGAGAACGAAGAAAAAATTGAGTTACTCTTAATGATTTTTTATGTCCGTCATTATTTGCGCTCTGTTAGTATTACAGAGAGAATTTTTAACAAGGTTAAACTCAAATATAACATTATATCCTGTTGTTTACATTATTTGAGCCATTTCTCGGGTGTGAATCAATCAGAACTCACTAACAAACATACCCACACCTTCTAGATTGTATTATTAATTGCATGAATTATTATTCGAATTTTTACTAAGTAAAAATAAATATTTAAATTATTTAACAAAATTTCTTCTTAAACGTACAACAATACATATAATCTTAATTATAATCATTTCATATTCGAAAATCTATTTGATATATATATATATATTTCAAGAATTGTCATAACGAATATAAAACATTTATTATCATTATAATCTATATCACTTTATTAAGTTGTAATCATTATGAATATGTTCTCTAATTGCTCACCAATGAAATTTCTTGAGGGTGTGAGTGTGGGTGTGATTGAGGTTATTTCTTGTTTACTGACACCCACACTCTCCACTCCTCTTTAGACATCAGAAACCACGCTGTAACGACAAGCTTAGTAAAGTTTATTGAGCTACTTTACATCTTCAGACTGTAATTAGTTCACAATACAACACACACACTTATATATGAGAAAGAGAATAACAAGGATGATCAGTGCAAGATAATATTGATATTAGCACACCTGCCTCTCTAACTATTTTTATTATTAAGTTAACGAAAAAATCATCATATGCTATTGTTGTTTGGATGGAGAGTGGTAATTTAACTATCTATTTATTGACCACCAACAACAAGAACGTTGCCTGAATTGAGTAGAGTTGCAGTATGAGAAGCACGTGATAGTGATAAACGTGCACTGGAATTCCATTTGCCTGTAGATGGATCGTATATTTCAGAGCTCTTCAGAGCATGGATAAGTCCCTCCCCAGCAGTAGCAAGAACTTTTCCTGACTTGAGCAAGGTTGTAGTATGAGAAGAACGTTCTTCTATCATGCTAGGAACATTGGTCCATTTGCCTGTATATGGATCATATATTTCACAACTAGCCAACACTTGGTCATTTGTCTCACCACCAGTGACAAGAACTTTGCCTGAATTGAGCAAAATTACAGTATGAGCAGCACGTGGTGCTGTCATGTTTGCAATAGTATCCCATTGGTCTGTTGATGGATCATATATGTCACAATCAGCCTGATACATAGCTGATCGGACGCCACCAGTAACAAGAACTTTACCTGACTTGAGCTGAGCCGCAATAGAATAATAACGTGCTGGTGGTTTCATACTTGCAACAGGGTTCCACTGATCCGTTGATGGATCATATATTTCAGAACTAATTCCAGAACCAAAGACAAGTACTTTGCCTGAACTCAGTAGAATTGCAATATGCTCAGATCGTGCTGCTTTCATGCTTGCACTATGACTCCATTTGTCCGTTAATGGATCATATATTTCAGTACTATTCACAAGAACGTCTGACTCAGTGGTGGTGCCACCTGTGACTAAAACTTGACCCGATTTGAGTAACGTTGCAGTATGCCATTTTCGTGGTATTGCCATACTCGCAGCAGTGTGCCATTGACCAGCTAATGGCTCATATATTTCACATTCAGTCAAATAACCGGTAGGTCCCTGGCCACCAATAACAAGAACTTCGCTAGAATCGAGCAGAGTTGATCTTGACATAAACAAAATTGAAGTAGAAATTAGTATTATAATATTAGTGATATACAAACAATCTCGATTCAGAGTTGTGTTAGCAGGTAGAGTTAACTGAAGGATTATTTCGATTATGAGGTTTGAGATGTATACAGTCTTTATTTCAAAGATTTCTAATTTCATTTCAAGAGCTATGGAAGAAGTATAAATGAACGCATTCCAGAGTTTTGGTATGGAATTAGTGGTATAGAATTAATTGATGAAGTCGTATAGGTTAGATTAAACAATTTATGTTTCTCGCACTGAATGAGAATCCCTACAAACGATAAACTTGACAGTATTCGAAGTACATTTCATATAGTTTTAGTTCATACTCGTCAAGAATATGACCAAATGAAAAAAAAATGTGAAGAAGACGCACTATTTTCAGTACAGTATAAATACCTGATTCAGCTGCGTTGGAGACCCTACAATGAAATGAAAAAGGTATGCAATTAATTAACTCTCAAATATGAAGAAGTTCGATTCTTTTCATTCATCACATCTTTTACAATGTCTTTCTCTCTCTTTCTATGGCTGATTTTTTTCCTTGATTTAATAATTATCTAACACAGAAAATTGCAACAAAAACGCTTACTATATCGAACTTAACTATTGTAGAGAATCGTTCTATCAAGTGGATTAGTAACAAATAAAAATCAAATTATTTATTCAATTAATCTCAGTCATTTCATGTTCGTTATTGTATTAAGGAAAGCGAAAGAATAGGTACTCACATTTGTGTAAACAAGAAAAGTACAACAAGATAATTCATTGACATCATTCCAAATCACCAATGTATTCTTTTAGATAATAAGCACTGTGAGAAATATTCACTATAATAGGAAAAAAATTTAATGCCTTTTAAGAATGACATATGCAATAACAATATGTCATATTTCAATCTTCTCATATTGATGACACTCATTTTTTATAATAAAAAATATTCAATGTACTCGAAATACATAAAAATACTAGTAAATAGGACAATAAAATAAAAAGTACATCACAATAACAATAGGCGATCAAATCGTGTCAGTAGTGACAATGTAGTTTCTTATTATTCATCTAATCAATATTCTGTATTAGAAATGATTCGCAATATCTCCATTGATCTTTAATACTAGGATGCGTGTGGTTGCAGTCTCTCCTCTAAACCATACACGCATCCACACCTTTCAGAAAAAAACAAAGAAATAGAATATATACAACAATAGTAAAAAGAAAATTTTTATTTTTAATAATTTTTTTTCTAAATTAATATGAATAAATGAGAAATTTGTATTGATGTATTTATTGTTCCTTTTTCATCAATCTATAGAAAAGAAAAATTATCGGTTAGAATAAAAAAAGAACTATTATTTACTTATTTTTTTCTTCATTAATAATTCTCCAAAAATCTTCTTCAGCTTTTTCGACTAGTTCACGTTCTTTTAATACGTATTCATCTGTTATTTTTCCAGCTATTACTTCAATATTTGTTGATTTTTCTTGAACATCTCGTCTCATTCGACTTCGAGCTTCAAGAATTTTTGTACGTCTTGTTTCACGATCGAACATCTAATAAAAAAAATCAATAGAAAAGAAATATCTTTATTATTCTTCAATATTTACTCCGTTAACCAAAGATTTTTCATTTTTTCTTTGTACACATAAATTATTTGAGAGTTCAAGTAATGTTACAGTACCATTCTGTGAACCACAAGCAATAAGACGACCATGAGGTTCTTGTACACGTAGACAATGAAGAGGTTCATTCGTAACTTTAACTGATACTGTCGGTTCATTTTGTTTAAATAATATATCCCAAATATCCAATGTTCCTGTAAAAAGAAAAAAAGGCACATGTTGTACATATTCAACATAATTTTACCATTCATTTTAGTTGTAAAAAATATCGAAGATCGTGATGGTGACCATTGTCCATCGGTAAGAGCATACATACTTGGTCTTGAAAAAATAAAAAAAGATCATATTTTATTAAATATATAATTAAATCTATTGATATTACCTGGTTAACATGATACAATCATCTCGTACTTCTTCTGACCAAATACGAATAGTCCAATCACCAATAGATAGAAAATTTTTTAAACAATGTGGATGACGTTGAAGCGCATAAACAGGACCTGAATGTCCTGCATAAACATGCCCAATTTTATCTGCATTGGTTTGTCCTTTACGATTACATGCAACAATTGAACCTTGTTCAGTTCCAACCATAAATTTCATTGGCTGATGTATTAATAGTTTTCAATTAAAATTGAATCAATAATTTTAACTTACCATAGTTGGTTCATAATCTAATGACATAGCACCATAACTATTTTCTGTTCGACCTTTTTTATCAATATCTAATATTAATGTTTCAACTGGTTCTGATAGTCTTCTTGTATCCCACCAGAAAATCTAAATATATAACAATGATTTTAAAATGAATGGTATTTAATCTTACTTTGCCATCTGTTGAAGCAGAAAAAAATTCTGTTTCTAATTTTGTATGTAACCATATTGTTTTATAAACTGGATCACGATGACTATTTTCAATAAGGGATTGTTCAACAGCTGTACTACCTTTTCGTGTATCGAATATACCTAGACATTTTATTTATATTATTTTCTCTAAGAAAATTTCATTGTTAAACTTACAAACTTGACCATTATAACATCCAGCAATAAGTTGATTTTTATCTTTTGTATTGAATTCAACACAAACAAGTGAAGAAATTGATTTTAAAATATAATCAGGTTCAGATGAATATTCTATTGTAAATGAATGATTAAATAAATTTTAGAAATAAAATATCCTTTTTTATACCAATATCCCAGATATATGAATCATTAGACAAATCTTTTGTATTTGATTGAAATTCAAGATTACAATAGGCAACAGCTAGTTTTTCTCCTCCATTACCACACCATGATATATGATTAGCTGTTCTTTGAGGATTTTGAGGATCACTAGAATTTGAAATATTTGAAATACAAAAATATAACCTCTGTCTTTAATTCTACCGAAAAGTATTAAGTGTTCTAACATATGGTACTTCTTCGACTACATTTGATCCTAAACTTGTAAAATAATCTTCATAGATATTAATAGTATTGTTTTGTTTAATTGTATGTTCCACTAACTAAATGAAATTGATTATATTAGTAAAACGAAGAAAATTTTTACTTTTCCAAGAGATAATATAGTAGATATGTAATTTTCATCTTTTTCTATTCGTTTCAAAAAACGTGCTGTTTGATCTACATTAATTGGATCTATATCTTTTGGCCAACCACCTTTGACATGATTAATACCTTGATGTTCTGTTTCAAATGGAATTGTATTTACCTGAAATTCTTTAGATTGATAAAAACAAATTATTCTTATGATACATCATACCCAATGTTCTGCAAATTTTTGTACGTTTTGTACACCACATTGAACAGATTTAGAAACATTATAATTACGAGATAGACGAATATTAGGTCGAATATCAGCAATTATTTCTGTAGGTCGATCTGTAAAATATAATGGACGACCAAATTCTGATCGTTTCTTTGTGTACACTCTATATATATCCATTACTGATGTAAAATGAAATCAATTTTGCTTTTAAAATTGACTTTCAATTCTATAACATTTTCAAGTGTTGACCAACAGTACATTACTTTTAATGTTTGTCAAATAAACCAATCATACTTCAAACGACATTACTTTTCTTTATACAATATCTATTAGCTGCATATTATAGTTTATAAATGGATCGTGACAAATATTAATTTAGCAATAAAAAATAATTGTTTTAGTTCATGAAATAATCGGAAATTATAGCATTACTATTTGATTTTATATTAGAGTGGTAGTATCTTAAAAACACAAACAATATCATAGCAACTATAAGATGATCTATAGAAAATATCATACTTTTTTTTTCTAATTAGTGAGTTAGACTACGTGTTACTTTCTAATCAATATGATTAATATTAAAACAATTGGCACATTGAACAATATATATTTATATTAGAGTATTATCGTCAACATTGTTAAATAAGTAAATATTTACTACTCGGTTTTTTTTCTTCTCATCTATCGGAATAAATTTTAAAATTTAAAAAGAATTTCATTTATATAAATTACGTGTTAAAACGTCATTTCTTTCAAAAGTAAAGTGTAAAATAAAAAATAATCACGTATCCACCCACATCAATTATATAAAAGAATATAAATCAACACTTTTATATTAAAAAAACTATTTAGTTCATTTTATCATGAGTGTAGACAGTACTATGACAGTTGACTACGAAGATTCATCATCAATACCAGAAAAACTTTCTTTACTGGTATTTATTGCTGCTATTATTATTGGAAATGTAAGTTTTCTTTTTTAGATTTCTATAATTAATAAATATATAGACAATTATATATTCAATTTAGATTTGTGTATTTATAACATACTTTGTTCGTGCTGATGGAAAACATTGGTCACATATATTTGTATTAGGTATGGCATTTATTGATTTATTTATTGGAAGTTTCGTTCTTCCTATGCGTTTTATAAGTGCTTATGGAGATTCATTAACATCAAAATTATGTACTGCATTAACTATTGGTGAATCATGTGCATTAGCTTCTGTTATTTATACAATTACATATATGGTGTATACTCGTTTATATGATTTAAATCAAAGATTTACAAGAATTCAACGTCGTTATCTTATTCTATTAATATTAACAACATGGATTGCTATATTTTTATTCTATGGTATTCCATTGATGATTAATTCTTCAACTTATTTATTAGTCATAACATCATCCTCATCAAATATAACGTCTTATTGTACAACATATACAACATCAATTTATCATCCACTATGGATGGTTTATACAGAAATTGGTTTAATATATTCTATACCACTTTTATTTAATTTTATTGGTCTTTTATTTCTTATACATAAATTATGTCAATCAAGACCAAGAGGACTTGATGCAATTGAACGTAAACATTATGTTGAACAAAAAAAAATGACATGGCATGTTGTTGTATTAAGTTTAACATTTATATGTCTATGGTTACCATGGATTACAATTCGAATTTTAATTATATTTTATAATACAAAACAAATTCAACGTGCTTTACAAATAGCATATTATGTTCTTATACTTAAATCAGTATTATTTCCTATATTATATGCTGCAACAAATTCATCATTTCGTGGGTCATTTGCTATGTATAAACATAAACGAATTACAATTAATAATCGTGTATGGACAGTAAATGAACATTTTCATTGATTATTTCTTAAATAAATATATTTATTTGTAAATGAAGAGAAGAAAAAGAGAAAAAATTTTCTTGTTTTTTAACATTTTTGTTTATTACAAGTTTTAACTTGTGTATAATCTCCTGTACAGTTCATTCCATTTAATGAAGAATTAATAGAATTCAATTCAGGTTCAAGTATTGATGGTGATGGTTGTGTACATGTTCGAGAACGAGTTGATTCACCATTACCACATGATTTTGTACATGTTGACCAATCAGACCATGAGGAAAATCCACCGTCAACTAAAATAAAAATGTACTCATTTTCTTTTTGTTTTGTTTTATATTTATCGATCAAATCTTACCGATACAACGTGTAATAATTGCAAATAGATCACTTGTAGTAATTGTAGTTTGTGATCGTTGATATTTACAATCATGAAAGCTAGTTTCTGTACCATCACATAAAATACCAGGATAACAAGTTGAATTCGCTCCAATTGGTGTAAGAATAGCTTAGAAAAAATACAAAAATAATTAAGAATATAAAATTTAACAATTTATTTACCATATTGAGCTCCACGAGTAGAACCAACTGATTTACAAACCTAAATAAATTTTATATGATTATTTTCTTAAGAAATCTTTTATCTTACTAAATCAGCCATATGCTTAGCTGTTTCATTATTGCTTTGTGGTATACATAAAATATCACCTTCTCGTATAGCTAAATAACCTTTCATTGGAAATTTTTTAGGTTCTGTTTCTTTGATACCTAATCATAAGAGAAAACAAAAATGTGAGTTTAATTAAAAAATTGAATTTTACCAACAACACGTTGACAATTTGCTTCACCACACGCTCGTTGTTCATATGTATAATTTCCACAAGTTGAACCAGGTGGAACACATGAACGATTACGTTGTTTCATACCAATACCACAGAATGTTGAACAAGGTGTCCATGTTGTCCATGGTCCATATGCTTTAAAATCAAAAAATTAATTCTGTTTTCAAAAACAAAAATAAAATCTAATTACTTGGACATGCTTTAATAACACATAGTTGAGTTTCAGTATCTTTACCAATACAATGTTCATTTGATATTTTTTTATTTCTATCATTTTCTGATAAACAATCTCGTTTTCGAAATTGATAACCTTCTCCACATGTTGAACTACATACAGACCAATCTTTAAAATCACTCCATACACCGGTTTCTATTTGATCACAATTATCAGGTGTTTCTGCTCCATTTAAACAAATACATTTTGCTTCAGTTTCTCCAATACAAACAGCATCCGGTTTACATTTAACTTTATCACATACATTTGTTTTTAATTGTTCTCTCTAGATATTTTAAAAGATTAAATAAAATTTTTCATTAAATTTTAATACGATACCAATTTAGTCACATTATCATCAATTATTTTATTTGAATCATGATATAATGAACATTGATTAGTTGTGCCATCATATGAATAAGCATTGCAATTATCTTTATCTTTAATACATTCAATAGCACATTGAAATTCATTAAATAATTCATAATCTTGATAGGAAATAAATGATGATAATTGATTTGATGGTATTTTTAATTTCTTCAAAGTATCTTCATCGAATTTAATTATATTTTGTGTATTATTACTAGTAGCAATAAGAATATTTGAAGAAAATAAAACAAAATATATTATGAATAACATATTGAATAATGAAAGTATCAAAAAATAACTATTGAGTTAAATAGTTTCTTAAATTCTCAAGAGAATTCAATTGCAATTAATATTATTTTGTTATATTTTAATCCAGGTATGAAACACCTTAACATTGACGTCTATAAACATTATTAAATGCGTGTTAATATTAATTTCAAAACATTCTATTCTCAAGAGGAACCATTTCTAACATATTTGTTTAAACGCGACATATACTGAAGTTCTACATTGATTAAACTCTTGTTCCAACGTGTATCGAATGACCTATATTTTGATGATTAAAGCTTTATTATATCTTTATATTATACATTTAAATAAAGACAGAGTATTTATATACAAATGACATTATTAAGTAAAAAATAATTTTGAAATTGATTTAGTTGGCCCAACTCCATCGAGCTGGTAAAATATCTTGATATTCAACTGTATATTGTTTTGTTTGAATAAATTTTTCTAAATGATTTGGTTTTGGATAAAGTGATGCTATATTTTTTTCATAAGCATATTCTGCTAATACGACTGCTATTTTTCTTGATACATCTCGAATTTTTTCAATAGGTGGATAAACAAGACCAACTTGTAAATCATCATTTGTAACTTGTTGTGAAAGTGTTTTAGCAGCTAAATAAAATAATTCATCGGGTATATGTCGAATACCACATGTTACAATTGCAAGGCCAACACCAGGAAATATATAAGAATTATTTCCTTGTCCTGGTATATATGTTTTACCATTGTATTCAACGTTAGGAAATGGAGAACCCGAAGCAAAAACACATTGACCATTTGTTGCTTCATAAGCTTCACGTGCTGTACATTCTGCTTTTGATGTTGGATTTGATAGAGCAAATATAACTGGACGTTGATTAATTAAACTCATTAATTGAAGAATATCATGTGTAAATGCTGGACCTTGACCAGCAGCACCTAATATGAGAAAAGAATTGAAAATTGAAATAATATCAAATTAAATAAATACCAATAAGAAATGAAGGTTTTACAATTTGAATAACATCAATTAAATTTCGAATTGGTTCATGTTCATGTGCATATCGTTGTTTTTCTTCACTTAATCCACCAGCTGGTCGATTCTTGACAATAAGTCCTTTTGAATCAACTAAGAAAATTTTTTTTCGTGCTTCTTCCGTTGATAAACCTTCACGTTCTAAAGCAACAACAAGTAAATTTGATATACCAATTGATGCCTAATTTAATCATTACTAAATTAAATTAATTCTGCATTTTAATAAATTAAAAACATACTTCTCCAGCACCATAAAATACAAATCGATTATCAATTAAATTTTTTCCAGTTATTCGAATAGCACTAAGAATTCCAGCAACAGCAACACTAGCTGTACCTTGTATATCATCATTAAATGTACAATAAATATCACGATATTTTTTAAGAAGACGAAAAGCATTATGATTCTATTGAAAAATAAAAGAATGTTTTTCTTTTCTCTCTCTATTCGTATTAATTATTTACTTACAGCAAAATCTTCAAATTGAATTAAACATTGTTGTCCAAATCTAAATATTCAAAATTTATTTTAATAGATGTAAAAACAAAGATGATTTTATTGATTACCGTTTAACAACTGCTTGCATGAATTCATCAATAAAATCATCATATTCTTTTCCTGTAACACGTGTTTGTCGTAAACCCAAATAATATTTATCGTTAAGAATATTCTAAATAAAAGAAATAAGAGAAAAATAACAATAAAAATTATTTCTATTTACTCCATTATTAGTGCCAACATCAAGTGCGATTGGTAAACAGTATTCAGGTGGTACACCAGCTAATGCTGTATATAAACTTAATTTGCCAACAGGTATACCCATACCATTACAACCTAAATCACCTAAACCTAATATACGTTCTCCATCAGTAACAACAATAGCCTAAAATTTGATTAAAATAAGAAAAACCAGAAAACTATTTTATTTCCTAAACTTACTCGAACATCATCAACTGGCCAATTACAAAAAACATCATAGATATGACCTTTATCTAAGATTGATATAAATAAACCTCTAATAGAAAATAAAAATTGAAAATAATTTAAGAAAAAAAACAACGAAGATTTACTTTGGTTTAGAAAATATTAAACCATATTTTTGACAAGCTAAACCAACAGTTGGTGTATAAACAAGTGGCATAATTTCTTGTGTATATTCCATTGCTACACGATAAAATAATTTTTCATTTCGATCTTGTAATGCACCTAATGAAATATATCTTGATAGATCATCAGGCATATTACGTAAATTTTCAATAAATCTTTCAACTTGAAGTTGAGGTGTTGAAATCGTTGGAGGTAATAAACCATGTATACGATATAATTGACGTTCTTCAATTGTAAATGCTGTACCCTGAATAATAAATTAGAAAACTTAATATTGAGCTTTTTGATTTGCTCTATTAATTTACTTTATTAATACGTCGATCAAGTAAAAGATCGTAACCAGTTGGATATCGAGGAAGTGACATTTTCTCACTATTCATACTTGCGTTTGTGTCTAAACTTTGATGACTAAATGCGTTTGTTTTTCTTGGTAATGAATGTTGAAAGGCAAGACATGACAATCGAGGTAAATGAAAACGATTGATTTTAAAATATGATCTAACTAGCATTGTTCAATTGAAGTACTTATCTTTGTAAGAAGAAACAAACAATTTAAGTTGTACAGTATAATGAATCTATCTTCGATTATATATGTAAATGTTTTCCTTTCTTTTTCTTATTGTACTAGATGATACTTAGATATGAACATGTGATTACTAGATCGAATGATATTAGAAGGTGTGACTCTTCGTCTGTCTATGATTTACGATTCATTTTTATACATAATTATCAGGCAAAAGAACGTTTTAATATAAATTTTATTGACAGATGTCGTTACTGACTGTTTAAATCAAATTTTATAACATAAAAAATTCTAATCTTTTCTTATCTTATGTTGGATAATATCAAGTAACTCATAAAATACTTTAGAGAAAAAAACCGGTAATATAACGTAGGATAATAATAATTCATAAAATATTTCGAAGAAAAAATTAGTAATTGAATGTCAAAATTGCAACATATAACTGAAATATTTTTTTTTATAAATAGGTAGAAAGGTAAATGAATAGCTACACACATACCAAATGGATCACTCTGCTATTTCTTCAATTTTACAAGAACTTAACTTAAATGAACAAGATGTAGCTAATATATATCATCATGGTTCATGGGTATATGGTACTAACTTACCAACATCTGATCGAGATCTTATCATTGTAACACATACACATCAAGATCCACTTAAATTTCATTGTGATCTCGATTATTTTCATGCATTTGAATTATATAAACTATGGAATCAATATGATATTTGTGTATATTCAAAAGAAAATTTCGAAAAAACACTTGAAAAAAATTATTTATGTTCTATTCAATGTTTATTTTTACCAAATGAATTTAAAATTAAAGAAGAAATTGATTTTCAAAAGATTTATTTAGAAAAATATTACAA
>CAJNOI010000034.1:263389-327676 GCA_905250115.1 Adineta steineri
TATATATCACCAAAATCAGTATTGTAAGGAGTATTAGTTCGAATTAAACATGTTGGCATATGTAACACATATTTGATGGAAAACATTATCATAAAGAGAATTTGATTCAACAGAGATATTCAAGTTATCGAAATCAAAATATTCTCAATATTTGAATTATTGGCACGAAATAATGTGCATACACTACGGTTACTATAACCACTAATGCGAGTGCTCGCATTTGGATAGGTAAAATTAGCTTCATATTGAAGTTGATGACATTACAATCATAAGATTTATCAATGTGAAGTCTATATAACTGTATATGCAAAAATAAAACAGCGACTGAATGGTTAGCATGCATATCTTTTCAAATGTACTGTTTTAGTTAATAATGTTCTCTATATTTAACCGAATACAGAATGATTGAAATAGAAAAACAATGTTTATCAATAAACATCGTAATAGTCAAGATGTATAGAGATCTACCGTTATTTATAGTGGATATTTATGTGTACGAAGTAATCGTTGATCAAAAGACAATAGTTTCTCATCAGTACTTGGTGACATTCGAGTAACATTCTGTTTTGTTTAATTTATTACTCACTGATAGTTGTAGTTATCGAAGTTGTGGTACTTTATATTAATAAAAAAAATTAAATTTATAGGTGGGTGTTGTACTCCTCTAATATCCTCACCCTCAACCACACCTCACAGTCACACCCACTCCCTACATTTTACTTTTATAAATAAGACTAAGTTCATTCTGATGTGAAAAGACTTTATTGTTAACAACATAAGTTATTCGTCACATGCTGTCTTCAAATAAATTACATGTCTTTTGTTAGTTGGATCAGCTTCAACCTTTTCTACATACAACATGAAACCAACACTCAATAAAAATTCTTCTTCATCTTGTATATGCGAGATATCAGAGATACCTCTTCCATGGATAGACCTCTTAGAAGGCAGTTTGATGATACACAGTGTATTACCAGTAAACGCTTCAGCCACTTCAAGGTTTTTTGTAATAGACGTAAATGCTGGCCAACTAATTTCTTCATTTATCGCTTCCTTATACTCAGTGATCATGTAATCTTTCAGGGTCATGCCACGGTAAACAACTTGTTCTTCGGTCAGTGTGATTGCATGACTTATATATGCATTGATTAAGTAACAAAGTGGACCCAAAGTTGTGATTTTACTCATATCATTTTCCCTAAGTGTTGTATTTAATACGTTGTAAAGAAACGTGTCTTTTGAATACAGTTTCACAGCACATTTGCTCATTTTTTGCATATCATCTCCACATTGAATCAGTTCCTGGGCCATTTCTTGAGCAACATTCTCTTTATTTACCAGTTTACCTTCTTCAATAATACCTATACAGAAAAATGAAATAACTTTTGAATCTTTCAATGAAGATCAAATTTCAGTGTATCCGTACCTTGAGCTGCAACTTTGCCTACTTCTAATGTTTTCTTCAACAGACTAATGTTCCGCGTGTGCCACCCTGACCACAAGGGACAACCATAAACTGATTCGATAGAAAATGACCTGATTGCTCTAATCGAATATGAGAATCGATCTTGTCTGATGTAATGAATGTTGTCTCCCATAACGAATGAGGTTGTGTAGCAAGTTTGGTAAGTAATCTGCACTTGATGATAAAAGTGAAATATAATGCAGTTACTTTTCTCTTCTGCCACGCAATTATTTCGTGTTTGCTTGCGAAAAAAAGAACACAGAGGGAGAAGGAAAGTTTTGGTTATTCTTATCTGGCATATTTTATTTATCTTTCACGAATATACATGCTTCATTGTGAAATGTATGTAGATGTAATAACAAAAAAAACTGAAGATATTCTTATTAACGATCAAGTTTCATTTCTATTCAAACTAAAATCGAACAGATCATATTGGTGTTTCCTTAAAAAGTAAACATACTGTTCTTCTCAAATATTCATCCGATTTTGAGTTCTTGCCGCTCGTGCATGTTATTTGTTTTCTATAATTGATTTTATTTCTTTTGTTTTTCTTATAACTTTTGATAACGAGCCAAAGGAAGATGACGATCGGAGATTACTCCTGTTAGTTATCAAAATCTGGTTGACTCACTGACAACAATCCCAACAAGAACTATAGAAAGCAAAGAAAGAAAAGTATTCTATCAAAATCCAGAAACGTTTTTGTCATTATTCAATACAATTCATACTTTTATTAATCCACCTGACGAAATAAATATTTCATAATAATTCAAATTATCTTCTGGCATGTTTTTCCTAAAAATTTCAATTATTTATAGATGAATTTAAGTGAACTAGTTTTTGATTGTTATGAATTAATGATGGTTCGTACAGCTGGTGGCATTGTCTAAAATACACACCTTCGATTCTTTTTCCTTTCTTATATGTTAAATAGTTAATTGTAGAAAGTGCTGATAAAACATTTTCCTTAACAAATTTAAAACTGAATTGAGAATTACGTTTACATATGTTCAACTATATCTCATCAAATGAATTTATTGTAAACCATAATAAGATTGTTTGAATTTTACAAGAATATGGAATGACATTCATTGAATCAGCTAGAACATATTTGATTCGTACATCTACATTATTATAAGTTTAAAATCACGTATCAGTTGACAAATCTCGCTATTAAAAATTATATTAGTAGCTAGGGCATCAAGATTCAATCAATCATTTCGATTTCTTTTTCTATTAAATTTTTCAATTTAAGATTAGTCATACTAATCTAAATAAATACAATAGTCCTACGCAAAAAGAAACAAATATATTTTGCACTTTGTAATGTAATAGATTATCCAATATGTATAAACATATTTGTATGTGTTGAATCAATACATATATATCTATCTATATATAATAGTTAAAAGTACAAGTTAGCTTTATTGTCTTGATAATTACATATTTATAAATGAAGAGGTTGATCGTCTACAACACCTAACTATATAAGAACAATAACAAAAATAAACTTTTTTCTTCATTTCAATTTCGACAATGACAAAAATTATTTCAGTAATTATTGCAACAGTAATTCTTCATATTACAATTGATCATTGTCAAGCATGGGATAAATCAGGTTAGAATTACTTTTATACAAGTTTTTTATAATATATTTTCTAATTAAGATTCTAAAGGAAATCAAACAAGAACATATCCAGTAAAAGTCAATAAATCAACAATTAATAACAATCGTCATCAATATCGTATTCGTCGTCAACAAGGAGAACCCTCATCTAATTCTGATACAGCTGCAGCAGTTCTTTCAATTCTTCCATTAGATCGTATTGGTACTATTGTTGGTCAAATAATGGCAACTGGTCTTAAAGAAATGCTTAGTCCAGATGTTGGAAAAAAAATTGTTAATGTTTTAGAAAATCAAGCACCATTATTAGTAACATCACTATTTAGCAATCTATTAGGTACTTTAAGTGGTCCAGTACGATCAACATCAACAAAAACAAATGTAACAACATCATCAATATCATTGAATAATAATGCTATTAAACAGTTAACTAATGTTTCAACATCAGAAATTATCAATGCCATACGACAACCAGGAAGAAAATAAGATGTATACATATTAATCGCGCTTTCTTAAATATCTTTACAAATAAAGATAAGATAAAAAAAATAATAAAACTATTACAATTTAGTTATCAAGTGTATATGTCACTTTTTTTCCTGTTCTCTTGTCTCTATATATATATATTGACCTTATATATGAATGCTCGAGGCAATAGTCATGTTTTATTTAGTATCTCATCTTTTTTTTTCTATAATTACAATCTTCATAAGACATAACAAGCATTCCTAACAACGATGTGTCAATAAAAAAAAGAAGCTGATTATACAATTTGTTAAATAATACAATGTGAATATCACGCCTGCTTGTCAATCGAATTTCATAAGTATCTATAAACAATCTATTTGTTCATCTTAATAGATAAAAGACATAGTATAGATCAAACGAATAGTTTTTTTTCTAAATAGAATAATGATTTATTTTTGACATCTAATATTCGATTGGTTAATTATTTAACGCATACTAGAATGAGTATGTATGTCATTCGACTAGTTCTCTTCATTCTTTTATTCTATTTGCTTCCTGATACTATACACATTCTCTACTCATATTTCGATACGATTCTATTAGAAATACTATTTGAATTCGATTTTAAAAAGATTAGAATACCTTGAGAGGCAAGTATATCATTTTGTAAAGAAACGCATTGTACATGTTATTTAACTTCGTTATCAGTCACTACATTGTCTAATTCACATGAATTTAAAAGAGAAGAAAATCAAGGCCGAGCACGAATGAAAAAAAAAATAATCTTTCGAATAGATAAGCATTCTTTTCAAATTCAAATATTTGATATTAATACATAAATTCATCTTTAACATCATCTATTATTATAAGATATTTCTGTTTTTATTTTTTCACTTATACAATATAAAGAAGAAAAAAAATGGCTGCTTTCCAATTTCTTCTAGCTAAAGAAAACATCGTGAAATTTGTTCGCTTGCACTGACGCTTTTCAATTCACAGTTTATGCTCGTCGTCGTCATTCTATGCCCGTCGTTTTCTCTCGACTATATGGAGAAAATCTATTGTTTGCCATATATTCTAACCGTGTAACGTCATCATTGTCGACTAACATAAGAACGATGGATTGGTGGAAAATAAAGAAGAACGAACGAAGATTTTTTCTCTCTCTCTCTCATTATGCTACATGACTATGTGCCAAGGAACGGCGGCAGCAGTAAAAGGACACGCACACATAGCTTCATATAAAAGGAACGAGCTAAACGAGGACAGACGACGACGTCGTACACACATATATACACTCGGCAATCGCTGCAAGAAAAGAAAAGAGAAGAAATAGCTGCTTGTCATATTCTCTCTCTTTGGGCCTATGTCGACTTGATTCTTCCATCTATCCTCGCACATTTACACTACTATTTCTTTCTATCAAATACCTAAACTTAATCAATGGCTGATTCAACTGATGCATTATCTTCACCGACTGTAACTGCTACTAAAGGTAAATAAGAGTTTTTCTATTATTATTCTATTTGTTATTGTTATTTTGGTGTTCTTATTTCTAGGCACAAAACGTGAAGCTGATTTAGATGATATAAGTCCAACAAAATTAAAAGCTTTAAAAGCTTCACGTAATGGAAGAAATGGTGATGGACCAGTCGACGATGACTCATCGAATCATAAAAATGGTGATGAACATTTACATGATGATGACGACGATGAAGATGATGATGTATGTCTTAAAAAATTAAGTTTTTCAAATTAAATAAGAATATGTAATTTTTTATTATTCAATATTTATAGGTAGCCGGTGGTGATCAAGAAGGTGATGATTTCGATGAAGAAGATGGTTCTGAAGATGATTATGACGAAGATGATACTGGAGAAAATGGTGAAGATGATGAAGGTAATTGAATTTTATAGAAGAAATAATTTTCAATATGAAAAAATTAAATTATTTATTCTAGGTGATTCTAAAGCATCTGCTGGTAAATCAAATCCTCGAAGAGCTGCTGCTGCTGCTGCAGCATCAGGTGCCAATGAAAGTGGCGATGATGAAGAAGATGATGAAGAGGATGATGAACAAGAATAATAAATAAGAAAAATCTTCAGATATATATATATATATTCTATTTGCTTTTTTTTGTCATGATTGGAAAAAGAGAACTAAACAAGATCTTTCTTTCTGTTGTTTTCATTCGTACATTCACACATTGAAACTTTATTGTTGTTCTTATTTCTTCTTGATGTTGTTATTGTTGTATATTTCTTTTTGTGTGCCGGTTGTGTCTACTTTTCTGTTTTGCGATTGCACAAGCTTCGCACAAAATTCATTCATTCATTTCTTTTTTTGACAAGAATATAGAGACAAAGAAAAAACAATGTTATCAGACATATACTGATGTAAGATATTTGAACATGTTTTGAATTATAAGAGATATATTAATGATAAGAATGGGGGATTTGGAATATTATGATGCATTTTTAAGTTGATAATGTTGAATTACAATTCATTGTTAATGATATATGTCTGGAGAAAGAATACAAAGATATATATATATTCTATTTTAAAGATGTCACTGGAAGCAATTGATGTAAGAGAATAGAAAAAGTCAGATAACGTCTTCTTTGTTGGATCGAGTATATTGATAAAATGCCGTCTTTATTTGGAATGCAGATATGAGAAATATTAGTAGTGATCTAAGATAAGGGAATTAGATCATTTCACGTACGTCTTCCATTGTCTCTTGTTCATTTCAATAAAGAAAGCGTTGAAAAAATAATGTATTGAAAATGAGTACGGATAATAGCATATTTACTATGTCATCATATATTTCTTAGAATAACGATAAAAAAAACTAGTTTGTGACTTTATTTTAATCAACAGAAAAGAGCAAATCTGTTAATTGCATACATTTAAATATTTATTTCCGTTTAGAATAATGAATAAGAGAGAGTGATCTTTTTTGACTACAATTCTATTCAGTCAGAATAGTTCTCATATTAAAATTATCGATATGTCGATTTAATCAAAAGTAAAAAGATTTATCAATGCAAGATCTCTGTAGCATTTAAGGTTTAGACCATTAGATTCTTTTGATCATGTTTGAAGAAACATTAAATCATGAAAATGTTGACAAATATGAGATCATTAGTAATTGATGATCTATGTTGAAGTCTGTATAGAGTTTATATGTTCAATATAATCATATGAAGTTATTATAGGTTTAGTTACTAGATGTGAAAATTTATATGTTTATCATAATTATTTATTCTTTTATCTTGTATTTTATCGAGTTTGTGATAAAATATGTCGTGCACAGTTATGTAGAACGTCATCTTTTCTTTCTTTTCTTTTCTCTAGTTCTATAAGTTGTAAAGACCTTTAAATTTGTCTGTTTTTTTTCTATCTTTACACTGACTTGACAAAAACTAAATATGACGAATATATTACGAGCATTTGGTTCCGATAATTATGCTGGAGTTTTACCTGAAATCATGTCGGCATTAGCAAAAGAAGGTTTATCGAAAACACATGCACGTGCTTATGGGTCTGATGATGTTTCACATGAAGCACGTCTTTTAATAAAACAAAAATTTAATTCTTCTTCAAATGATTCATCACCTGGTGTTTATTTTGTTTTTAATGGAACTGGTGCTAATATATTATCTATACTTGCTTGTACACGTTCATATAATGCTGTTATTTGTTCGGATGTTTCTCATATATATTGTGACGAATCATCTTCACCAGAAACAGTCACTGGTGTACGATTAATAGCAATACCAGCTACTGAAAATGGTAAAATAGATATTAATCAAATTGAAGAAAAACTAGATAGACTTGGTGATATGCATGGTGCTCAACCAAAAATGTTATCAATTGCACAACCAACCGAATACGGAACAGTTTATACAATCGATGAATTAAAACAATTATCTGTATTAGCAAAAAAATATAAATTATATTTTCGTAAATCATTTTTTATTATTAATTCATTGATAGATTAAATTAATTTTAGATATGGATGGTGCACGATTATTCAATGCTGTTTCAGCATTGAACTGCAGTCTATCTGATATAACAACATCTGTTGGCGTTGATATTCTATCATTAGGTGGCACAAAAGTAAATAGATTTGATGAATGAAAAAGAATTCATTAATATTACCTTTTTTTCATCTAGGCTGGTTTAATGTATGGTGAAGCTGTTGTTGTTTTTAATGAATCATTACTTGAAAATGATATTGATGGAGATAATCCATTAAAATATTGTCATAAACAAGTCATGCAATTAGCATCTAAACAACGTTTTATAGCTGTTCAGTTTTTAACTTTACTTCAAAATGATTTATGGAAAAAATCTAGTGAACATTCAAATTCCATGGCACAATTATTTAAAAAACGTCTTGAATCAATTCCAAAGAAAAATGATAAACAATTAATACGTATAACAAAACCGGTTGAAACAAACGCTATCTTTGTTGAGATACCTCAAGATTGGTATGAACCATTATCTACAGCATTTCCTTTTTATATATGGAGAAAAAAATCTTTTGAAGTAAGATTAATGTGTTCATTTGATACAACAGAAGATGATATCGAACAGTTTATGAATATAATTAATGAACTTATTCAAAAATAAATTTGTTACCGACTTTATAAAAGTTCATTTTAACATTATCAAATAAAAAATGAATAAATAATAATAATCTTGTATCCCCACACTCGAATAATAAAATAATATTTAAAATTAAGAAATATATATATTTAACCATATACAAAGATAAAATTTCACAGAAAAAAATTTTTTTTTTCTTAAACATATTTAACTAAACTACACACATTGGCTAATCACAAAAGTATTCATAATATTCAATTAACTCATATAATATAATCAGATAATATATATATATTTTTTTTCAAATATTAGAAAAACAAACAAAAAAAAAGAAAAAAAAGGAAGAACTTTCACACGATCAATTAGAAATTTTTTTCAGCTACCACATTGGACAAAATACACACATAGATTTCATATGAGTAAAAAAAGAAAGAAGAGTAACAATACAGACATGCATACATATATAGATGAAACAAAAACCGAACAAAGAAAACATTCTCTATTAAAATAAGATAAAAAGAAAAACAAAAGACACGTTAGAAGTTGATTTATTATTAGTATTAGTATTATTGCACGTGTCTTAACCATGAAAAAAAAACGAAACAAAAATGCAGAAGATAATAATTAGGAAGATTTTTCATATCTTTTGTGTATTAATACCAAAAGAATATCTGATTTTACTAGAAAACAGCACCTATTAGTAAAGATGTATTAATTGATGTAATTAGTTTTTCTTTTCGAGATTAACGAAAGACAAATGGTATTAAACAAAAACAAAAATAACGGTAAACTAAATTGCTTGTTCTTGATTTAAATTCTCATGTAATTGATGTTGTTCATTGTTATTAGGTGTTGATGATATTTTACCACATCGAAATAATTTACCAAATCTAATTATAGAAAATAGAAATAATTACAAAAAGAACAAATTTTGAATATCTTACGGTATATCACCAAATTTATCGATTGGTCCAAGAAATGAAAGTAATGGTAGGAAGAACCAAGTAGCATATAACCAACTAACAAACATAATTAACATAAGAAAAAAACCCATTTGTGAAAAAGATGTTAATTTGCTTGGTGCCATTGATAAACCAGCAAGAAACGATGTTAAACTAGCTATAAATACTGCTGAACCAACACGAATAAGACTATTTTTAATTCGACGAAAACGTTGTAAATTTCCTCGTGCATGCCAAGCTTGAATGCGTGCAAATAAGGATTTCTTTTTTGGTACTTGATTTTGATTAGGAGATACTTGTTCTAGCAAAGATTGATCTGTAGCATTTCCATTATCTAAATGAAGTGATTTTAAAGCAATTGATGTTCGTCGAATATGAGCTTGATTTCTTTTCCAATCAGCTTTAATATAAGCAACACCATAATGTACAGCTAAGAAATTAAAATGAATAAAAACAAAATCAAAAGAAAAATTTTCTATCTTACTAAAATCTACACTAAGACCAACACTCATTATAATAATAATTGTTTCAAGAATACTTAATTCCCAACCATATAATACAAATATACCAACTGTATCAGCTATGATAAATATAATTGTTAAAATAGCATATAATGTTATAACAATATTCCCAGAAGTTAATAAAAGTACAACAAAAGCAAATAACATGGAAAATATTAATGATGTATATGTACCACGAATAACTTCACGCATTAAATCATAAAATAAAAATTGAGGTGAAACAAACCAACTAAAATAGAAAATAATCAATTTTTTTTCACGTCTCTTCGAGATAAACACTGCGGCTGATTTTTTTACACGTTCGTGTTATGACCTGTAAGGTCATAGGTTATTCCTCCTTTCACCTTGTACATATCTTTTCTCTCTTGACGTTATCTTTCTGGAACTTATGAGAGGATTCTCACTCTGTCTTGCTCATATATATATATTCTCATTACGATGTCTTACAAGCTCACAGTTTGTGTTTCATTCTACATTAGGTGACTTCAATTTGACTTACCCATGTTTAACTTGTTCATAAACATGTCCATCTGGACCTTCGGATAGTTTTAATTGTTCTAAACGTTGATCAAAGTAATGATGTAATTTTCCATAATATGCATCTTGAACTGAATATGCATCAAATGTTACATTCATATTAACAAGAAATAAAAGAGCACGTAAATCATGTGTTTTACCATCCGGTAAAAATCCGAGACGAAAATCATCATTTGCACGATCACCTGATACTTGATTAGATGCACTAAAAAATTTAAATAAGCGATTCATTGCAAGAACAGTATCATTTCGTGTTGCTGGAATAAAAAATTCGTTTTCATTATATGATGAATCACCTCTGGAATTAGGATTTAAAAATCCATGTAATAAATGACCTGAAAATAAATATAAAATTCAGAATAAAATCAAAACAAAATTTTTTGCCTCTTACCAATTGTTAACCATTGTGAATATGTTTGTTCGACATTAACAAATAATTCACTCCGATTGAGATCTTTTAAAAATGAATCAAACCAACGTAATGTTTCTGGTTCATAAAAATCAATTTTATTATTATAAATCATTGTTTCATTAGTAATTGAACTTTTGCGATCGGGATAAAATGGATGTACTAAATCAGTATCTTCAACACCAAATACAAATATTAATAATGGATTAGTAACATTATCTTTATCTTCGTTAATATATGATAAAAATTCATCACGCATTTGATATTCAAAACGTTCAAATGGATGTGATAATTGAAAAAATTGATAACGACGAGATTTTGGTGGAGATAATTTTGGATGATGAAATACAACCACTAAACCAATTACACCAAGAATGAAAAAAATTATTATTAATATATAACGAAGTTTTATAATTAAACGTGGAATATAAACAGTAAATATAGCATGACTAAGACGTGTTAATGTTAACATAATTTTATCAAATAATTCAGGAAAATGATTAAATATACCAAGACGATTAGATAAGGGTTCACAAAATTTTTCATAGATTATTACAAATGATACAATCATTGTTATATTCATAAGAAAATTAAATAATATGCAAAGTCCCTATGAATAAAAAAAATAAAATTAAAGAGTGTATTAATAGATGAAACCTCTCGAAACTACAGTAATAATTTTTGATGTTTATTTAACCGTAGGTAACAATTTTATTGTATTACTTAAAATATGCTTTCATTTATTTCTGTTTCATTAGATCATATCCTATTATAAATTGAATAGAATTCCTGAGTGAACTTTCACTAGAAAAATACCTCAACAGAATGATTGTCTATTTATTCGATCGGTCTTTTGTAAAAACTTACCATAAATAAACCAAATAATTGTACATAAGCAATTCGTGATATCATATTAGTAAAAAATGCTGCTGATGTTGTAAAACTTGTAACAAAAACACTAGCTGCTGCATGTCTTAAAACTCCTTCCATCATTTGTATCATTTGTTCATCATTAACTTTCATTATTCTTACTAAATCTGTATTTTTAATTAAATCAAAATGTTCTTCTTCTCCGCCTTCATTTGATGGATGATGATTAGGATCATCTCTTGCTATTAAACGTTGTCGGATAACCGATGCTGTAAATTCTCGATCACGACGATATTGTTTTTCTTGTTTATCTGTTAATTTTCCATAAAATTCTACTTGACGATTTTTTAAACGTGCTTCATTATAAATATCTAATTTTTCTGAATACCATGCATCAAATATAACAAATACATTATCACATGATATGCCAATTAATATAAACGATGACATTAAATTAATATATGGAAATAATTCAATACCTAATATGATTTTATATGCAAAATATGCACAAGCAAATGATAAAATAACACATATATTTGTCATTAATGCAACTGTTATTGAACGAAGATAAATTACTGTTACCTTAAAAGAAAATCAATGATATATATATATTCTAAATTCATTTTATTTTAAACTTACTGCAACAATTAATGAAATAGCTAAAATAACGAAAAACATATCAACACGAATTTGTTTCATTGCTGCTGGAATTCGAATATCCAAAAAATTTAATGCAGATATTCGAGTTAATCCATCATCAAATTTTGGATTTTTATAAAAATGTTGAATAAATAAATCATATGCAGTCTCTGATGTATGAGTATCAGTTCCATTTTCTGTTTTTATTGGTTTAGTAGGTTTTAAGAACCACATAGCTGTAAAACGTGTTTCATTTGTTGATAAAAATGTTTTATCTACTAAATATTCTAATGTTAAAAATGTAAAGTTATTAAAAAAACACGAATCATATTGAAATAATTCCAATGGCTTCTCACGATAACGTTTTAAACCAGCTGTACGTATAAGACCTGTATCATATAATGCATGGCAACGTTGCATACGATTAATAAATCTTTTTATATCATTTTGTGTTAGCTCTTGACAATCAGTTTTATTTGAAAAATAAGCAATCATTTCTGGTAATGTATAATGACATGTTGAATGTAATTCAAATAAATTAACAAGTTCTTTTTGTTTTTTACATAATGATAAAAGATTCTCAAGTGTTAATAAATTTCGAGATGATTCAACACTTGATTCAAAATAGACTTCGTAATGACGATCTTAAAAAAATATGTATATATATGATGAAAAAAATCTTTTCATATGTGTACATACTTAAATCAATTGAAGTGCACATATGTTCATTTGGTTTGTTAAGTTGTTTTTCAATTGTTTTAGATATTTTCATAAAATCACGACGATTTTTTAATAATCGAGATACTTGTTTATTACTTAAACACTTAGTTTGACTTGATGATTTAAAAGCACAGTCATTTTGATAAATTTTATAATCTTCTAGAAAAGTTGCTATACTCGACGGTTTATCATAATCACTATCATCATCTTCTTCTTCGTCATCATTATCAAATTGATTGGAAGAAATATTTTGTTGTGTTACCGATAATATGTTACTTTTACTTGTTAGTCGTGCAGCAGCCATTTGTCTATCGAGTTCATTTTTAATTTTTTCTAATACAAATAAACGTGACGTTAATGTTTGTTTGCCACGTGGAATAAAACCCTAAAAAAGAAATTATCAATTTTATTTTTTCTAAAGAAGAAAAATTTCATTTTACTTTTGTTGGATCATTAAAATCTGGTAAATCTCGTAGTAATACTGCTGCTAAACCAAGAGCAATACATATTGATGATCCAAGTAATAAAAAGCACCATGAATATTTAACCACAAAAGTTGAATACCTATTTTAAATTAAGTTAGAATATAGATGAAAACATAAATTATTACTTCTATACCAACCAATTTATAATTTTCTCAATATAATGCCCTACCCATAAAACTATCGCTTCCTCACAGTCCCAATAACTCATGTTAAATGACAAAATATTTTTCTTTTTGTCATTTTGTTATTGTCTCAATCACGCGATTTCTTTATTAGGCAGTTAGGTACGAAAATAAACAGATTATCAAACAAAACGAACCTTCATGGTTGAATGATTTAGTTTTTTTTTGATGAGTATAACAATAGATTATTAAGGAAGAAAAGTAGACATGTATAAATATAAACAAAATGATAAATATCAATATTGTATATATGCAATATTACACATAGTTTATTTGTTAGTTTTAGCATGCTCTCAATAACCGAAGTTAGAGTTAAGTAAAATTGGTTTATTATGTTAAAATGAGTAATTTTATATATAATAAATCTACCTGATATTTTATCAGAATTACCATCTCTTCTTATTAGAAATTGTATATGCATCACATGTCTGATAGAATAGAGAGAAATTAAATAATTACATAATCATATTTAGTATTATTATAATTTTATAATTTCTTTTTTTGTTCTTTTTACTAAAGAATAATTTAATTAATAAATATTCTTACTTTTTATAAAAATATGCTCCTGCATCATACATATTGATAACTGTTTAATAAAAAAATTATAATTGAATATTATCAAGTAACATAAAGGAAGACAAAAAGGTAAGGAAAAGAAAACAATAGACACAAGACAATAATAGCAGATCTAGAATAGATAAAATAATGATGATGAATAACATGTGCTTGACAAGTGGAATTGTATAACAAGCTCGATTTTCAATTTACTAACGAGATGCACCATCTTTCAAATCACAGGAGAGAAAAGAAATATAATGATTGTATGCGTATACTATTCTCTTAAGAGAAAAAATAGCAACTAGAAGAAAGGAATAAGACAGAATTTAGGAAAAAAAACAGATATAAATACGTCTGTATATATCTACGCATGTGGAAAGAAAAAGAAAGTGGGCAATAAAAAAATATCTATGATAAATGACATTGTTTATTCATTGTTTTATTTATAGAAAGAAAAGTAGGCTAGTCGACTGAACGTTTACCTATTCTTTTTTCGATAAAATACTTAACTAAATAACTAAAAATAAAAAGAACTATATTGTTCGTTAAAACTAATACTTAAGTAAGAAAAAATATTCTGAAAAAAGTATAGTGCCGACGAAAGAATAAATGATTCAATCATCGCCATTACCTTCTTAATGGTATACATCAAATAGAATGCATACTACTTGAAGGCGTACGAACTAAAAACATGAGATTATTTCTGTTATGATTACTGTCGTTGTTATCTATGCCTTTATTCATTCCATAATAGTTTAATCAATGAAAAAAAAGCCTTCTTATGTTCCCTAGATTTGTATTCTATATAAATATAAAACATCTCAAGGACTTTTATATGATTTAAGAACAATAATAAAAATACATCTTTTGATCGGATGATCAAAAATGGGGTGATTTATATTGACAAGCACAACAGCAAACGAGACAAGACATTGAAAAATAAATTTTAAACAATTATTGGATATAATTTAACCATTCTTATCTTAAAATATGAACCTCACTAGAAATTAAAAACTAAATTATTTTCAACAAAAATTTACGATTAAATAATTCATAAATATTTCTTTTTCATAAACTTTACACTCGAAAAAAACAACTATTAGACAAGATGTCGCCCATATACTACATACCGACGACACCAACAAGGTCGAGTAACTAAATTGGTAACAATAGATGAAGCAATTGAACTAATTGTAGTCGTACGATGACGATGATGAGGTTGTTTTTGTGGTACGTAGTCTAAAAAAACGAAATAAATATTTTTCTTAACAATCAAAATTCAATTGTATAGATATATAGATTATACAGCTGATAAAATGAAAAATTACTTCACATTATTCATATAATATTACCTAAAGCATTGTATACACGATCATCGTCAGTATCACTATTGATATGTTCATGTTGGTTCGTGGTGGTGGTGTTGGTAGACATTTGCTAGAAATAATAAAAGTCAAATATTATCATAGATATTGAAAAAATATTAAGAAAATAAATAAACGCGCTATTGTGGTCTGTTTTATGTACTTTCGTCTTTACCATAACTAGGAGAGAATAAAAGATAAGAGCTCTTTCACATTGTTGCGTTCTTGTATGACTAATATCATCATCAACAGCAGCAAGACCATCATAACCAACAACTTTTCATTTGAGATTGTCAGTGTGTTGTTTTTCACACTTTCTTCTTTCTTTTTTTGCTTATTGAGAATATCAACTAAAAAGAAAAATATGTAATTTATTATTATGTCATATAGATAAACTTAAGATTTTATAATATATCCTTATGATGCATCAAAAACAAAATTATTTACAATATAATAAAGTAACATTTTTTAATACAAATTAAATTTTGATTGTTAATTAAGAAAAATAATTAATTTAATATCTGTTTATTTTGTTTTGAAATATAAGAATTGGAATAATTACTTGTTATTATTTCTTAATTTCTTAATTATAATGAATTCTTGAACCATTTAAATAATAAAAACTAATGGAAAATATCACGCCATACTGTATAGTTCTTACCAAGGACAATATTACTAATATCTTATCTGGCTGGTATACAACTGTCTCTTTCTTTCTATATACGTGAGAAAAGAAACGTACAACTTCCCTTCCTCTTCTTCTTTTTTTCTTCTAGCGATAGTTTGTTTTGGCTTCTAATATACAACCGAACATTGTTAATCAATATAAATATTCGAAATTTAATATTATCATATTAACCCTTGATGTTTCTAAAAAAAGAAATAAATTCATTGAATATTTGTAGGATATCAAATATATATTATAACAACAATATAAACAACTATTAATTTATATATTTCATATTTATAATAGATAAATATACTAAATAATCTGCTTGTAAAACCATATGACAATATAAATAAATCATCGTTGTAAAGGTACTCTTGAACAACAAAATACCAATATTATCTTATCATTATATATTATATTTGTTATCAGAAAAGCGTATATGCATTTGTTTATGTCATCAATATAGGTATATAATATATAAAATGTCGCCGTCAGCTGACACTATAGGTCTATACCATATTATATTCATAGAATGTAAATATCTTACATACGAAGTAACTCTGCATATGTCCAAATCGAACGATCAAAAAACATATCAATTAATCAATAGATAGATATATATATAAGACATTTTCTTTCAGTCTACAATTAACACATCTGTAAAATTATGAGAAAATATTCAATGATATTTTACTCTATTTACTTTTCTTATTGACTACTACAGGCTTCTAAATGATATTGGCTATATGTAAATCTTCATCTAACAGTTGGCTCTATGTAAATGTAATCGAGTAGAATAGATTAGTTGTTATTTATTGGCAAAAATATATCGATAGACTTTGTGTATATTCTGTCTTTTTTGTATAGCTATTTCATATATGGAATTTTTTGATTGACAATACTTATTCAATATGAAATTGTTAATGTTACAAATATCATGTTCGTTTTTTATTTAATCAGATTGATAAAAGTGGACTATAAGAGCTAAATGTTTTATCATATTTTAATCAAACCAGAAAATAACAAGTACTAATCATATGAGACTGATTGATATGCTTGACATAAGAAAAATATTTATATAGTAAATACGCGAAATGCCGTTAAATAATGACATCTACATGGTTATGATTTTAATCTTTCTCAGGTTTTTCCAGCATATATATACGTCTTCTTCTTCTTCTTTCTATGTCATACAAGCATTTGAATATTTTATACTTTTGAAAGGTTGCAAAGTTATGATTTGATCTATTTTCGAAAAAAATATTTCCTTAAATGTCAATATGTATAACTTTTGATATAACAAGACAACTGCTGACAAGATTCTATTACATAAAATAAAAACAAGCTAATCAAATATTCGTTATTATAGATATAAGAATGAAACTAGAACTTTCCCATGACAACTATCATACGTAACTATGTTATCTCTCTCTCTCTCTCTCTCTTTCCTCTTATATGGTAAATAGACAGCAAGCTTGGCGACGTCATAAGAAAAGGAAATTAAAACATCATTGATGCATCGCATCTCATCCCATTTTACAGGTAGTAGTAAAACATTGCATTAGAAAAGACGAGAGAGAGGGAGAGAGAGAGAAAAAAGGATCTTCTTCTTCTTCATCTTCTAAGAAAAAGAAGAAACAGCAAATAAGAAAAAAAACTGAATCTTTTGAATAAGAAGACAAAAGAAGAAAACGAGAATATATATAGGTGTGTGCTGACGAAAGAACATCATCACGCACGACCAAGAATGTCAAACCGGAAAATCTTTTAGAAGTATGTGTCGCAATAGTTCATACAGATAGAATGGATAGATGTATATACGTTCTATGCTGTGCCTCTTTCTCTCTTCTTTTTTGTCCTTCATCTCATAAAAAAACACATAAAGAACGAGGGAAAAAAGGGATATTCGATAAAATGAATAATCATTATTTCTATTTTAATGTTGGACTCTTCATTTGTCACAAAAAAACAGTTGAAAAAGAAAACAAAATATAAATAAAGGAAAGATCATTATTCGTTTTAGATAGATATTCAAATGTTACAATCAAATATAGTTTATAATCGTCTTTAAAAATTAATTTTTTATTATTGTATGACTTAATTTATAATTAAATTAAAATACGATGACATCTCCATCGAATCGTCAACATCGACGTACTGCACCTTATGTTGTTATGAATAATCATACTCAACCACCAACAGTTGCCTATTCTGCTCGAGAAAAACAATCGAATAATACGGATAATGTTATTCAAACATTAGCAAATACACCACTTCAACAACCCGATGAACTTGATGTAGCATCTACAACTTTATTTGATCTTGTTCGAAGAGCTCAGGTTTGTTTCATATTTATTTTAGTTTTTGTTTTTCAAAACTCTTCTTTTCAGAATACATTAAATTTTGTAGGCGTAAGTAATTTTGCATGTTATTTATTGTAAATTGACTTATTGTATTATGTTTAAATAATAATTTATTGTAAATGATTTATTATTTCTTGCTTTTTTTTCTCTTTAAAATAGCGTATTCGAAGATGGATGCAAAAAAATCATCGACGTCAAGTTATACCACAACGAACAGATTCATTTCTTGAAAAATTTGCACCATCATCAAAAAATAAATTAGTTCAAGATGAAAATAGGTTAACTTTTTCAATTATTTATTGTTCATCTATATATTATATTTCAAATGAATTTTTTAGTAAAAATTGGGTAGTAGATCCGTCACAATCATTTTATTATTATTGGTCATCAATTGTTTCACTTGCTGTTCTTTATAATTATACAATACTTATTGGTCGTAGTGCTTTTCTTCTTCTTCAACAACGTCTTTTAATTGTTTGGTTAATTTTTGATTATCTTTGTGATGTTTGTTATATTATTGATACATTCATACATACAAGAAAAGGTTTTCTTATTAAAAATAAAATTTATTTTTATCTATTCATTTATTATATTTAGGTTATCTTGAACAAGGTCTTATTGTTCGTGATATCGGTAAATTACGTAAACATTATATGCAAAGTCGTGCATTTCTACTCGATATAATATCATTATTACCAACTGATTTTCTATATTTTATTCCAAAACTTTATCTATTACCAGCTGTACGTTTTAATCGTTTACTACGTATTTATCGTACATTTGAATTTTCCGATAAAGTTGAAACACAAACAAATCATCCAAATGTTTTTCGTCTTGTTTCATTATTAATTACTATTCTTATAATTATTCACTGGAATGCCTGTTTTTACTTTATAATTAGTCGATGGATTGGTTATTCAAGCGATGGATGGGTATATAATATGACGACACCCACAGCATCAACATTAACAACACAATATTTATATTGTTTCTTTTGGTCAACACTAGTACTAACGAATATTGGAGAAGTACCACCACCAGAAACTGACGTAAGTTTAATATATATACAGATAATGTCAGTTGAATGTACCTTCTTGATAAATACGCACAGATGTAAAATTTTTGTTTACAATAAAGTCTGATCCTTCAGGTTATGGACTTTGATATCGAAACTTAAATGTTCAACTAGTGCGTGTTAAATTGTAATATAATTCTTATCAGAACGTGAAATGAGCTTAGCATGCAATAGTAGTGAACTATTTAAAAGCATCAGGCGGCAGATTTTTTTGTATCATTATATAATTTAAACATACTCATCCTTTTTTTGTTTATGTAACTATTTAGATTGAAGTTCTTTTCGTTACTGCTGATTTTCTAACAGGTGTACTTATATTTGCTACGAGTAAGTTCTATTAGATATTTAGATATACATGTAAAAAATAAGTTTAATTTATAGTTGTTGGAAATGTGGGTTCAATTATTGCCAGTATGAATGCTGTTCGAGCTGATTTTCGTCAAAAAGTTGATCAAGTTAAACAATATATGGTATTTCGAAAAGTTGGAAAAGATCTTGAACGACGTGTTATTACTTGGTTTGATTATTTATGGTTACAAAAACAAGTTGCTAATGAAGATCAGGTTTTAGGTAATGAAATAACAAAAAATATTTCTTTTGAAAAAAATAATATTATCTATCTATTCAATTTCAAAGGTTCATTACCACAAAAATTACGTGTTGAAATTGCTATACATGTTCATTTAGCAGCATTAAAACGTGTTCCAATTTTTGCTGAAGCTCAACCAGGTTTACTTGTTGAACTTGTAACAAGACTTAAATTACAAATCTTTAGTCCAGGAGATTATGTTTGTAGGAAAGGTAATGTTTTCTTTTTTTGTTATTTTCAAGTTGAATTAAAATATTCTTCTAGGTGATATTGGTAAAGAAATGTATATAATAAAACGTGGTCGATTAAGTGTTGTATCTGATGATGGTACAAAAGTATTTGTTACACTTGAAGAAGGAAGTGTTTTTGGTGAAATTTCTATTTTAAATATTCCTGGTTAGAATTCTCATTGTTTTGTTTTTTGGTTTTTAAATATTATTTTTAGGAAGTAAAACTGGTAATCGTCGTACAGCAAATATTCGAAGTGTTGGTTATTCAGATTTATTTTGTTTAACAAAACAAGATTTATGGGAAGTATTAGCAGAATATCCGTCAGCACGTGAAACACTAATTGAACGTGGTAAAGCACATTTACGTAAAGATAATTTATTAGATGAAGAAGCCGCACAAACAGCACAAGAAGATGAAGCAGCTATACCTGAAAAAGTGACTCGATTAGAAGGAAATATTGATAATTTAGAAACACGTTTAGCACGTCTTATGGGTGAATATTCAGCAAATATGGCATCACTTGGTCAACGTTTACAAACAGTTGAAAAATTAGCTGATACAAAACGAACGACAACAACTGATGATATACCAAGTCGAAAAAATACACTTGATATTAGTGGTATTGAAACGCATGAAGATGATGTTTAAGAAAATTTTCTATGTATAATATGTGTTTATTTATTTCTATTTTCTCCCTTTTTGTATGATATTTCAGAAGTAAGATGAATCTTATTTAAGAAAGTTAGTTTAAATGAATTATAAATAAGTTTCAGAATTTAGTTATATAAATTTATAAGATAAAAAAATAAGTAAATATGATATTTTATCATATAACTCATCAAAAAAAAACAACATAACCTACCGCTTCAATCATACACTTCAAAAATGCAATTGATACGCATAAAGTATTTACACAGTATGTGATCTTAATCCCTATGTGCCGATCATACTTTCCCACATACAGATAGTAATCATAATGTTATTTTTTAATATTTCGGGAAAAAAATGTGCATCACGACAAAGATAAAACATGAGTCTACATAAATATAGACATATAGATTTCTTTTTTTTATATTCATATCGAATTAACAATTCAGTTGAATAATTATTCTATAGGTTTTAATTAGTATAGAGTATCCAATCTATATAAAATACTTTCGCACATCTAATTGGCACTGACTTATATGGTATGTGTCAGGTGTGACATTTTTATTACAATCATATTGATGTTTATAATTGGATGGATTCTTTACGAACAATTCACACATACGGTATATATCAAAAAATGCCAAAAGACCACTATATATATGTATATTGAGCGTAGTCGTTCTGTCTTCTTTCAAGTCTTCCATTTCGTTAATTGGAATAGAGATAAAATGAATTAAACAATATGCCAATCGTTTATTTCGAACTTTATTGTTTATATGCATACGAAGTAAAAAAAGAAGGAAGAAATTGTTGAAGGACTGACCGTTTATCCTTTTCTTCTTTTAGAAAAAGAAGGAGAAAGAGATTCGTTCTCCTTCTCTCTCACACATATACACTCTCTCTCTCTCTCTGTCTTACTCTCTTTTATATCTATTGTTCGTACGGACGAGCGATAGAAAGAGAAATATACATACATAGTCATTCATTTCAAATCTTTCACATACTTTTTTTCCTGTTATCGTCATTAAGAAAATGGACAACGTTGTACTAACATCTGCATCGCAAATAAGTCCCAATTCAGGTAATCCGCTTAGTTCTCAAACGGTTCCACCAATAGCTTCTGACTCAACAACAATTGAAGCACTTCTTGGAAATCCATTAGAACCACCACCAACAGTTGACGAAACAAAAGTCGATGGAAATTTTCAAACACATCTAGATGTTAATTATCAAGCGCATGATGTAGCTTTAGCAACAGCAAAAGCTAATGGACATGAACAAACGAATGGTTTAAAACTTGGTGCACCTCATCAAATGGAAATAGATGATGGTTATGATCATCTAGATAAAACTAAATCATGCTGTTCAATGCTTAACAAATTATTTCTTGCATTGGCTATTGTTTGTTTTGCACTATTTCTTTGTAGTATTGCATTTATTGTTGCCAATCTCGACGGCGTAAGTTTACTCAAAATATTATTGTTTATTTGAGATTGAGAGTAGATGAAATTTTTTATTTATACAGTATGTATAGAAGAGATTCATGAATGAACCAATTATCTATATGGATATATTGTCAACACAAAAAGCTATTTCAAGGACAAACATACCTTTGTAATTAAAGAATATGTGAGAAAGATATAAGACTCATTTATTATCTTTTCTTTATCAAATATGTCAGAGATATACGTATATACATCTATCTGAATTTTTTTATCAATATCTGTATATATATATATATATTCTAGAGTTGATTTACAGATAAGATGTTAGAAATGACAGAGAAGAATGAGATATTCATTAAGTAAATTAAGATTGAGATCTATTCATTAGCTTCGTCAATCCTGTAATAATGGACTCAGCGCACAAGAGGAAACTATATTATTTTAATGAACTTTTTTTTTTATAAGATACTACATGCTCTGAGATAATGTTCAAAGTGGAGAATATATATGCAATCTATATCTTTTGTTGAATATCATACGATACAATCTTAAGACAAACGTTATCTTTTTTAAAATGCATATTAGATAAACTTGAATTTATTAGAAAATTTTAATCTTATTAAATATTAATTTTAGTTAAATGGTAAACAAAATTTACATAGTCCATCTCGACTAGCATATCCATATCAAACTGGCGAGCCATTTACTTCATCGGATAAATTAATCAATAAACCCTATTTTAATTTAACACATCCAAATCGAGGAGGTATTACTGTTATATTATCACGTCGTGGTGCATCTGTTAATGATATATTAATTCCATATATTGATAATAATGGTCGAAAACAAAATCGTTCAATTATTTTTAAGAATACAAATGAAAATCATTTTGGTTCAATACGTTTTGGTTTTGATGAAGAAATCAATTCATTCAATATGACAAATCAATTACCATTAAATTATCCATTTTTAAATTCATATAATGAAGATTGGTCAATGTATGGTGATATAAATAAACCTTATCGTGTTCGTTTTGTAAATGGTTTAATTGAAGTTATTTATGAATTTTCATCATCGAATATCAATGAATTTATGATGACAACTATTGTATCAGCTGCATTAAATGAACAGATGATTGCTGATCCAACAAATAATATTTATTTTAATTTACGTGGCTATGGAAATTTGAGTACAGTAAGAGAAAATAAATGTTGGAAATTATTACGAAAATTTTTTTTTTCTTTATAAATTTAGCATCATTTAAATCTTAGTGCATCGACACCAATCAATATAAAAACGAATGAACAAATTCAACAAAATCAATTAATACAAGGACAATATGTTGATCAATTAACAAATATTAATCATAATTTTTATAAATTTGATCGAGCTGGAATTGGAAAAAATTATATTGCAACGTATGTTTTATTCAATGAAATTTTTTTGTATTTCAATATTTATTGATTTCTTTTCTATTGTAGTTTAACAGAAAAGGAAACTAAAACAATTATGAATATTTTTGCTGATCATTCTGGTGTTATTATTGATCCATTCGGTGTTGAATCATCAAATCATAGTATGTATGGTATTCGTATTAGTCCAAGACAATCACCTGTTTATCAACCTATGGTAAAAAATATAGAGATTATTATTGAAAAGAAATTTATTTATATTTTGTTCTAGTCAATCTATGGTCCAACTTTAGTTGTTCATCCATCTCAAGCTATACATACAACATGGTGGCAATTTGAATATTAATAATAATAAAAAAAAAACATTGAAATTTTTCTATTTTTTCCAACAATAAGTAATATGAAATGTTTGTATACTAATCATATGTATGTTTAGTTGTCTGTTATCTTATTAAATTAGCTTTTTTGTTAATAATAGTTCTTATTACTGTTAATTATTGTTGGTTTAATAAACGAATGTTTATGTACTTGTCTTTAAATAGTTTATTTTCTTTATCGGTCTCATTTTGAACACACGTAGAAAAGAAAATGAGTATCAAAAGAATTTATTCAACTATCATGTTATTAGAAATAACCAAAAAAAGTATCAATGGAATTATATTTCAATCTTTTTTTTTCAATGAATGAAGAACAATTCACATTTAATCAAATGTATCAGATTTTTTAGTTCATAGTAACATTAACATTAATGCCTGAATAATTGCTGAGAGATATTATCATCGAATGTCCGAATCATCAGTAAAGTAATTTATCATATTGTTTCTAATAGGTTTTTCAAGAGTTATATTAATTGTAATACTATCGAGACATTTGACATATATTTAGTGTATGAGAATGTTCGATTTATGGAGTTGGTGCTTGAAATGCTTTGTCAGTCCTGAGTATTTCTAGATTAACTTCTGATATGAATGGGATGGAGGTCTATGGTTTGAACAGAACTCCCGAATTTTGCCGATACTGAAAGTCCACTGTTCTTTCGCCAACACACCTTACGGAATTTCACTAATTGGCGAAAGCCCAGTGCACTTTCGCCAACATACTTATCGGAAATTCGCTAGTGTCGTTATGCAATTACATATGTATAAAAATAGCTCCTGGTAATTATATTAAGGTGCTTAGACTATAATATGCGTATTCTAATAATATTAGGTTAATTTGTCACATGTATTTTACACTAATCTTATGTTATCACAGTTGGCGAAGGAACAGTAAGACGTTTGAACCATCTTAAAAAAATAATGAAACTGTATTGAATCATACAAATAATGTTGCTTTACCAATATGTTAGGATTTAAATATTCAAAATTATTCGAGAATAGCTAACTAAAGGTATATCAATTATTTTACTGTGATAACTAATAATGAGAAATAGCCATTTTACTGAATGTCTTCTGTCTTTTTTCTGAAACCTTCACTTTGCGGATGTTTTCCGACGTGTGGTCATTTTCGTCTCTCTCCCGGATTCTACTTTGCGGACAGATTGCACTAATTAACCCAAAAAAGTGTCTGCAATCAAGAGATAGTTTATTATCCATAACAATAAGGTATAGAAAAAAGAAATTACATATCTCTCTTTCTATAATTTCAGTCATAGGATAAGTATATCATTCTGTAGGATAATGCGATTCTTCTAGATTTGATTATATTATTTTCGCATGATTCCAATGTATATATACAAGCACAAAGAAAAACGAGTTGAGTTTTTCACATATATGTGAATGATTATAGAATAAAAAACAACAAAAGAAGCAAACAACAAAAAGATAATCGTGCATGAAAAAATAACCAGTGGACAATGAATGGATGATAGAAATGTATAAAATTTCGTTAAAGGTTTTTCATTATTTGATCTGTTTTATTTGTTCACTGTTCTTATTATGAATCAATCTTTCTTTTTGTTTATCTCTATAAATGATCAATAATGTTCAGATTGAATTCCTTTTTTTTTTCGTTGAAAATTTTGTTATTGATAAGAAAACAAAACAAAAGAAAGTTGAAAAATGAAAATAGACTATTTTTTTTACTACCACATAGACAAACGGGATGAAACATATTCAATGGTGGAAGACACATCACAAACGATTAGAAAAAAAATGGTTTAATGGAGAGAGAGAGAAAAAAAAACAAACAAAAAAAAATGTAAAAGTAAAACAGAAGTAACCACCATAAAAATGTATACAAAGAAAAGTTTATTTGTTATGTGAGTAGATTTAGCTCTTCTTTTTCAAATCTTTGTCAGTAATGTTCTTAACTGAAGTTTTTGTCGGAGTTGATGTTGTTTCTTCTTCATCTTCACGTGTATCTTCTAATCCATTTGCCGTTCCTGATAATACTCGATAAAGTAGTTGAAGAATGAACTAAAAGAAAGAAACAGATTTATGAAAATTCGAAATCATTTAATATAATATTTACATAGAGCCAATAGATATTAAGACCAAGTAAAATCCATAAAAGTGAATTAAAAAATCCATATAAACCGCAACCTCTACCATAAGCTCGATATGCAGTAACAACACCCGTGGAATATAAAACTTTTATTGGATACCAATAAAGACGAAATAAAAACCTAATTAAAATATTTGAATTATAAATAAATAATTTAACAACAACAAAAAAAAATAATAATATAAGATTACAAATGAACATGCTAAATATTACTAGAAGTAGAGATCAAGTATAATCTAATTATTGTATATATCGCGTGAGAAATATGTAGAATGTATACAAGTAGGACAAAAAATGTACCTTGTATTTTTAAAACGACTATCATCACCTTGAGATGATGAGTCATGTGTTTAGAAAGTATTTCGAGGACAGATTTATTTCTTTAATATGTAAAAGTGAGTTACACCATATAACTACAGGTGTTTCATTGTTCTTAAAGAACGATACGGATCGATTGATTCCTTCTGAATGCATCATTGCATTTTCGATCAGAAAAATTTGTAAACCTGAGAGATTTTCTTTTCGAGAATAGAATATATCTCCTAGGATATCAATTTGTTACGTTTATTCCGAGGAATATATATACATGTTCTGTTGTTAACTAGGTGATGAAATAATTATATTGTATTTCTTACACATCTCGAACGACTACTGCGTTATTCCCTAGTCATTATCATTTTAGTGTACTCCATTGTTTTCTTTTCATCAAGGGTGGTCAATATAATGAGTTGGTACTCATCTATCTTTTCGTTGTTTGGTCAGTTCACATATCTTCTATCATATGCATGATGTCCAGTTACTGAATTTTTTATAAAGAATTCAGCTGATCAATTTGTAATCTTATATACATATATATTTTACTTTTCCATACCAACTTAACAAAAACATAACAAAACATCCAGTTGCAGCCGTTTCCCAACGTGGACATTCTCGACCACCTTTCCGTAATGATAGATAATGTAATGCTTTTGCTAATTCAAGCCAAATATCTGTTATATCATGTACAAAAAGTACAAGTAAACCAACTTTGTGATAACTATAAAACAAAAAAATGAATTAACAAATAATTTTATTTTATAATATATCTTACCGTGTTGCATAAGAAACAAAGATAAGTGTCATTGTTAATACATGATGTAAAAGCATAGCATAAAAATCTTTTCGTTTATAATCCATATAAAGTGTTCCATAAATGGAATGTAAATAGAATCCACATTGAACAAAATACATTACTTCTATATCAAATGGAACATTCATACCAGGTGCCCAATCTAATTAATAATATTAATAAATAAATTAAAAGAAAAATTTTGATTCTCTACTTACCATCCCAGATAAGATAAGGTTGATGAAAATAATTATAACGATAATGTAATAAGTAAACATTAAAAACCCATGTACAGGTATAAAATAAACATTTCCATGCTGATTCAGGAAATTTATGTTTATTTAATGGCGTTAAATCAAGCCAATTAACAAGTGGCTAAAATACAAAAAAATATATAATAAAGACATAAATAATAATTAATATAAAAAATAAACAAACTTTGCAAACAAATTTTTCGAAGAAATAACGTAGAAATGTTATTGCTATAGCTATATAAATAATATAATAAACTTGATTTAATGGAAAGTAAAAATATCGTAAAAATTCATTTATAAATGATTGTGGAAAAACATAACCATGCCACATATGTGGAGCATAATACCATGATATTGTATTCCAAATTCCTTTAACAATATCAATATAATTTGGTGTCAATGTAATATTTCCTTTTAAATCTTTCCAATTTTCCAATTGTTCAGAAGTTAAATAAGGATGAACCATTATTCGTCTATTAAATATCGTTTAACAACAAAAAGAAAACTAAATATACTTAAAATAACATTGATCGTCAATATTCATTTAATGATGAATGACAAGAAAAGTTCGATCTTAACATTGTTAAAACATGACACCTAAAAAAAACAATAATGTAACTATGTGTGTAATATTGTATACTTGTTCAACTGATAAGAAACAAAAAAAGGCAAAGATATTCGCGAGTAAACTATACTCGACGTTTTTATATGTTTTTTTCTGTTCTTCTTTTTCTTCTTCTTTTTTTTTAATCTAATAATTTTCGCCCAAGACTATGTTTACAACTAGACTAGAGAAGGATTGAGAAAAGAGAGAAGAAAAAAAAAACGAGACGACAAGCAATGAAAAGCCATGTTGAAAATAAATGATTCATCCGAAGAAAAGGAATCCACAGTAACAATAATAACAAGGAGATTGTGTAGGAGAGAAATTGCATAGATATAGGCGCTTTTTATTTACCAATCAGAAAAGAATACACAATCCTTTGTTAAATACAAATTATCTATGCATTAAATTCTTATGCAAAAATTAAATCTTAACTTGTTAAATAATCAAACGAAGAAAAGATTTCACTTATTGACATCATATTGATATTGTTAATGTTGCTTGACAACGTCAAATTTCATACTATTTGCTTAGTTATTACACACTTTCTTTTCTTTCCTTTTCGTATGTATTATTCAACTGATTTCCCGTCTGACTCACATATTTTCATACAAATGAATAATAGCATTTCTCTGGACAAAACTACTAAGTTGATTTCTAGTAATAATTGACCTATAGCAGCACGTATTAATAGTAGGGACAATATAGAAACAAAAAGTACATTCATGTCTTACCTTTTTTTTGCTTTGATATATTAGTAATAGTATGCTTTTCTTTTGTATTCTACATAATATACAAATTACTCAAGCGAAAACTTTTCTTTTTCAAAATGTAAATACTCTTAAAAAAATTAGTTTTTATATTTGTTAATTATAATTGCTGTACATGATTTGTTTTTTGTTGCATAAAAAATTTTAAACATATTTTACAAGTTTCGCGATATTATTATCTATTATAATCGATTAAACTACTTGAGTTTGACTAATGAGTGTATATACAGATGTCATATGGACAATTTCATCAACGATAATACCGCTAAAAGTTCAATGATCAATTTTTAATGTTCATTTGCATTTGTTTTTACTCGAATGAAATATTAATAATTTTGAACATAAATGTAAAATATGTTTATTTCTATATAGTAAAAATAATTTGATCATATACAGAAATATGTTTATCAAAAGTTGAAGATACATGTATTTAATCTTATTGATTCATCAAAAACTCGATGAGGATTTAATACGAGTATACTGTTTTTTAGTAAATATATAAACACATGTAATATTCATTGATTTCTTACAAATATCGAACAATTTTCATAGAACTGATATTATACCAGAGAGTGAAAACGAACCGGACTCAAACTTGGTTTCAGGAAATAAAGTCAAACCAAACCGAACTCGAATCAGTAAAAGCCGGTTCGATTTGCTTTCTGTAGTATACATGTAATTAATATATTTTACTACGAAATACAATAGTTTGAACCATATTGTGACAAAAATTTGTTATTAATCGTATAATCAAAGACTATAGGAAAATTAAAAGTTTTATATAGTTTTTACATGTATGTATAGATGTACCATATCTGCATGATATTGAAAGAATTTCTGTAATATTCTCGTAATGAATCGTTTGTTACGTATCAGTTGGTGAAACTTTTATCATCATAATATTTATTAGCATTGATCTTGTTGATAAATTTAGCAATTTCTCTACAACAGTTTGAATTATTTTCTTAGCCCATAAGCGTTCTTGAAATAGTTGGATTTACTTTGAAGAAATCAATGTTTTCAAGAGATTTCAGATTTAATTCTTGCAATCATATGAACTACAATTGAATGAATACGGATTATTACTGTATCAACTAATATTATTCTAGCTTATTGCTTTTAAATGTAGTATATACTTTCTTTTTTACGCATAATATTGAAGAAATATTTATTATAGAAAATGAATGACAGATAAAACACATTCATTTCTTTTAAATCCTATAATATGATTTTTCATATGTATTACGTATGCTTGTAATAAAATTTTGACTATTTTCAATTGTAATGTTATGTACAATAATCGGCTTGTTTTTAACGTCGGACGCAGTGGGTGACGATTCGGCGGCCACCACCTCCTGGCGATTCTTTGTTCTCAGAAAAAAGCGTTCAAAAAGATGTGATGGTACTTTGAATATGACTAAAGCCTCCTACGACAAACTGTCACCTCTTCACTGATTTTCTGAATCCGTCACTGGTTGTTTTGAATATTGTACTATCAGTACAAATATACTGTATATATTTTTCAAAAACTCTATGAATTCTATGTTTAATACATAACACTAATGAATAAAAATATAAAATATACTAATATATTGCTTATCTTCTATCATTTAATTATAAACTATTTTAAGTATTAAACGTATATTTATATCTAATAGTCATTGGTTTAATTACTGTTATAGATTCACGTGTAGATAGATTTCATATTATTGATTTATTTAGTATAAAAAAATTTGAAATACACTGAGGACATACAAACTATTCTTAACATTGAATCACAAGTTTATTAATGAAACTTAAGTGTAATGAAATTTTATATAATAATATCGAAATAAATTATGGCACATAGTATTACTAGATATAGATTTATTAGTATAACTTATTATATAGAGTATTACTTATAATATTATTCCATAGGATCAATACTTTTATCAAGTTATTTGATAATTCTCTTCCAATAAATTTTAGTGTTTTCAATTATCAAACTTGATATAATATATTAACATGTATAATGATAAGAAAAAACGTTCTCATCAAATTCTTTGTTCCTAGATTTCGTATAAATAGATTAACAAGAAACTATCTAATTATTATTTTCATTATTTAATGCTTATGTTCATTCCATCTTATTTTATTTCTCAAGTATGTTATTAATATTTTCATTATCTCAATCTTTACATTTATTTATTGATCTCTTCTTTTTTTTTCTTAGGCATTGGTTATAGCAGTAGCATATAGATAAACATAGTTTGCGTCTTCTTTTTCTGCATTTCTTTTCTTTTCCTATCGTCTTCTTTCTTGGCATACAAGTACATTTCTTTTCCATGCTTAAAGTTTGCAAGTATATAGCATTAGACCATCGATGAACAAGGCAAAAAAGAAATCGACGAATCATAAATAAGAAAAGAATATGTAAACCGGGCATGGCGCCAAAGTAGAGGATAAGATAGGATGAGAAAACCACGAACGATTGCAAACTATATATACAACGAACAATATAATAATGTTAAATAATCTAATATCCGAAAAAAACGAGCATATGAAAGATAGTATATTCTCTTTTTGACAATACAAACAACAAATACTTGTTAACTTCAAATACAATATATAGTGATTAGTTTCATAAAAAAAATTCTTTTTCATATATATATGATGCATTTAAATGATATATGGATATATGTTAAATTGACAATTAATTTTATCTATAAAACATATGATTTAAAATTTGACAAATTCTTTTCTTTAATTTCATTTATTGAATATTAAATTTATGCTCGTTTATCCACGCCATCTGCATGTATGAGTTCTACGTCGCTACTCTGTCTTACATTAGCAATGTACACATCTACATCGATTTTTCTCTTTTCTTTCTTTCTAAACAGCAACAAGAATTCTTCATCGTCAGCGAATAGTGCTCCATGTCCTCGTATTGATGGTGTGTTCTCTTTCCATCAACGCTCACTTGGTACGAACATATATGTATATATATATGTGAATAATGAATCGACAACGAGCATGCGTGGTCGATGCAAGAAAAAGAGGAAAAAAGTCAAACAAATCCGTTCGCATTTCGCCATCGAACAGAATGAGAAAAAAAATGGAGAAGAAGAAATAACATATAGCCTCGTATACACATATCAACTATAGTTGTGTTGTGTATGTATGTATGTATGTGTGTGTGTGTGCGCGCACGAACGAACAAGAAAGTAAGCTTTAACCAAGCAGCAAAAAAAGAAAGAGAACAAGAAGAAAAAAAGCAATATATAGTGCAGACAAAATGGTCGTCATCGACCGACCGAGCGACCGACAACGCGAAAGAGAAGAAAAAAAAGATGGTATGTATGTGTTTGGAGCTTCAATAAGAAGAGAACGAGAAAAAAAAGGAGAAGAAGGCTGTACCTATACTACCGCCATCACGCGAGTAAGCAGAAACGAACGATGGAAGAGTTTTCTCGTCAATACTGCGTGCTGTTGTGTTATTGTCGACGAGAACGAGGTGCGCTTACTGTCATCACCACCAACACCATCTTTCTTTTTTTTTTTTAATAAACATATTGCTTCTCGTATGTGAAAAACCAAATAGGAAAGAAGGAAAGAAGAAAAAAAAGGAGGAATTGTTGTAAACTATCTTGGCGCGTTTTTCTTCTCATGTTCACTCTGGTTTTTCCTTCTCTCTTTCTGTGTCGTCAACGGGAAAACAGCTCGAGAAATTGCGCGCGTTTGACAGTTTTCCTATTATCTATCTATCCACACAGATACACATTTGTTAATACATAGTCCTATTTATTAATATTATCACAATAATTAATTTCTAAATAAATCTTTTCTATCTTTAGATAATTTACTCGAATTATTTTTCTATTTTTATCTAAACAATATTCATCTTATTTAGTGGCAAGTGATTTTTTTTGACAAATATATATATATTAAAATAAAAGAAGTATGATATTATGTTAATTGTACGCATAAAGATCAATTAAAACTATGTAAGTCAATATCTCTGTTATTTGTTTTAATAAAATTAAACGAAAATATAGAACAAGATTATTAATGCGATTGAATGTGCGGTTTTTTTGACATGTACATATATATATATATATATATGTGTGTGTATATGTGTGTTCTTCATTTTTGACACTGTTTTTTGGCTATCATTCAAAAGTGTGTAAAGTCAATTACTACTGTAATGTACACATCATTCATTGAGTCTTGTCTTACGTCTATATGTTCTTCTTCTTCTTCTTAATAAAACTGTATTAAGTACGTATAAAGAAAGAGACAAGAGAAAGACAGATAGTAAAAAAACAGCTGATTGTCAAAATATATAGTTAGTCAAATCGATCAATAAGTACATGTGTATTTAATAAAAGAATAACATAAAGAGAATAAAAGAGAGAAATATTGATTTCAAAGTGCATTAACTAATAAGTATGTACTTGATAATATTTAAATACTTTTTATAGATCAATTGATGATGTGTGACAATCTTTCCTTGTACAAATCATTCGTTCCGTCAACGACAACAAATATACATCCTCAAATTCAAACTCAAACAACAACATCAACAATAAATTCACAATGTTTTCCCATACATGATGAAGATAATGAATACAGACCATATATGAGTGTCAAACGAAAACTGTCAGGTTTGTCTTAATCAAATAAAAAGACTAATTTAAATTATCATAAGTGATAAGCTAAGAGAAATTTGAATAGATGATATTAACTACATGACCTATAATGATTGACAAGTCAAATAGTACACTTAAATTTCTTTCGTATATTTTTAAAACTGGATCGATGCAATATTATTTTGATTAAATGTCTGTAAATCTCTTAGCATCACATTGAAAGTTCTGTTATCGGATAATCTCAATCGAGATTCGAGTGGATATGACGTCAGCTATTTGATAAGATTTCATCGGCCGTGTCTATATAGTTAGTAGCTTTAGTCAAGAGGAAAGAGCGTATTTCGGGATTCTTTAACATCCGTTTTGTTTAGTTAAACATAAAGAAAAAAAAAGGAAAAATCCTATTTATGATCGTTTTTTCTAATTCATTTTTGATTGCATTCAATAATAAACTGAACAATATTAAAAATATTTATCTTGTCTTAAAGAAAAAACAATGCAAAAGGTCTAGTCCGATTAGTTTTATTGAACAGCATTAAAATATCATATAACACGTTGTTTATACAAACATTTTCTACATACTCCGTTCTTGAATTCAATTTATTGATAAATTTTGTAATTTTTAGACTATGAAGATAATCATTCGTCAAAAGTAACACTTGATTATGTATCAACGTCTTTAAATTGTAATAATAGTGATGAATCTGATGATGATGATGACGACGACGAAGATGATGACGGAGATGATGTTGATAATAATGATGATGATGATGGTAGTTCTGGTGATGATGATGATGAAATAATAAGTGATGATGAATCGCATCGTGTACATTCAACAATAGCAACAACAACACCTTGTACGATAACTCAGCGACGTCACAGTGATACAATTTATACATCATATGGTACACCAATAGTTAAACGTCGTTGTACATATTCATCAATGCATGATGATGAACAAAAACGTTGTGTACTGGTTGAATCCTATCGTAAATTGCGTGGTGTTAAAAAACCTAAATTACAAGTTAGTTTACTAATATGTAATTTAATAAAACGATTAGAAAGAACTTTTACAAAAACTCCTCCACTAAGACAACAAGAACAAGAACAAGAACATATACAGTATTATCAACATCATCATCGAACAACATATCGTTCATCATCATCAGATAGTATTTATATGTCACCATTATCATCAACATTAGTAAATGATGAAATTGAAACAACACATCAACAGTATTCTAATTCACATTCATCTAATTATGATTCGGATAAAGTATTATTACCAGTTAATGATTTACGAACATCACCATCAATGTATCATCCATTATCGACCGATGCATATTGGCTTGCTCAATCAAATTTTGCAGTACCTGTTGTATCAACATCAGATGATGATGATGTTGATGTATCATTACATGGTGGTGGTGATTATCTTGATTTAAGTGACAATACTCTATCGTCTTCCTTTTCATCATGTTCTTCTTCTTCTTCATCTTCTTCGTCAAATGATTGTTGTTGTTCATCAACATCTTCTACAACACTAACGAAACATCTTGTTGACACAAATAATAATAATAATAATAATAACAACAATAATAATAATAATCATAACAATAATGATGGTTATTTTATTTATCATCATCATCATCATCATCATTCGTCATCATCAACCGGACAAACATTTTTCTATTCTCATAATGGAAATAATACCGTTGATATAATAACAACTGCATGACATGATTTTCTTACTCTATTTGTATCTCTTTGTTGTGCATCTATTTCTTATTTATGTATTTTTTTTTTGTTGCCATTGTCAAATGATAAATCTTCTCTCTTTTTTCTTCTTCATTACAAATTTACCAAAACAAACAAAGATACATGCGTATATGAATGTAAGACAAGAGTATTGTCTGTGGTATTGAACGGTTCGTTTTTCGTATATAAAACTTCTGTTTTTCATTTTGTTTGTTGATGTTGTTGTTTGTTCACTTCTTTTTTTTTCAATCTGTGCCTCTGGGTTTTGTTTTCCTTTTTTTCTTTTTTGTTTTACAATTCTCTTGAACTTCATTTTTTTTCTATGAAATTTCATGATGATGTTTAAAGGAAAAGAATGTGGAAAGAAAAAAAACAAAATACTTCAATATTAATATGATTTATCAAAGAGATCAGAGAATATTTGCGGAAAAAGTCATTCAATAGTAATACTTATGCTCGATGCACTTGTATTTGTCTGATGCTTTCAAACAAACTAATGAAGATTGTTGTAAAACATAAACCATTTCTAATATACATATGAAAAGGAAGATTAACATTACCTCTATAGAAGATTTGAACAAGAAAGGATATCGTACGATGAAATGATCTATAAGAAAAAAACTGTTAGTTTTTTTTGTAGCAATCGACTGAAAGCGCCATCGAATTTTTAGCATAAACTGTTTGTTAATTCGTCAGAACTTTATTGACAAAACTTCATTTCTTTCTTTCTTTCATCACTTTCTCCTTTTCAAACCTCCTTCATAAATTTTTTGTACATAATAAAAAAGAAATCGGAAGAAAATTTGTCAAAAAACAGACTAATAGTAATAATCAAAAAGAATTGTCTCGTCAAAGAGAAAAATTTATTCTTTGTCGATCGTAAACTTTATGAATCGAAATAAAAAATGTTTCTAGATATGTAAGTAAATATTCGTCAATATGTTATTTTATGGCTAATGGCCTCATCACATATATCAAATGAAATTCCAGTTGATTTACAGTCAGGCATAGATGCTGTGAAATGGCCCGAAGACTCAAAGAAACCTTCAGTAAATTAATACATACGTATATCAATAAAATCTGTATATATTTAATTTAGAATCCTAGTAATGTTCATTTATCAATAGATACAAAAGGTTTTTATTTAACCTGCCGTGATCAAAATACAAATGTATGTTGATATAAATTTTCTATAAAGAAAAATCTTATTAATTTATCGATTTTAAAGGGAATCGAATGTTTTGATATCACATTAATTCATGATGTTCGTACAGGTTCACAGAATTTACTTCCACGAGTATGATAAATCCAAAATTGTATAAGATATTTGGATGTTTTGATATTATTAGGGTGCTGAACAATGTAGAAAAGTTAATATAGGTACACTTGGTGATCCACTTCTATCAAAATGGCTTACAATTAATTATGGAGATACATTTGTTCCTTCGCCATATTTACGCACAATTCATTTTTCTTGTAAATCACGAAAGATTGCTGAAGTATAATAAATTATTTTCATGTTTCATTGATTTTTTTTCTATTTAATAGGAATGGACTAAACAATTATTTTACTATGGACATAATCAACGTTTAAGAAATCTATCTAGTTTAGAATGCTTAGAAAAATTTCATTCGAAAATTATTAATAGTTTAATTAATTTTGATACACAAACAATATCTGTTCGAAAGTATATCATCTTTTGTATATTATTTCTATTAATTATGTTATTATTTTTTATAGATTAATACAATTTTTATGTGACAATTCTCGTGATAATAATAAAGAAAACAAAATTCGTCAAACATTAGAATATTTAAAATTACCATATGGAATTGTACGTAAAGAAAATTTTCAAATAGATTTATTTAATTTCAATGAAATCTATTTTAGGATGCAACTATTGATAAAAATCAATTTACATTTGATATATTTTTTCGTTTCTATATGCGTTTGATGGATCGTCCAGAAACTGACGATTTATTTAAATTTATGTAAGGATTTATTTATGTAAAGATTAATTTGTCTTTTGTCACCACTGTTTTTTTGCTGATAATGCTGACTTGCAATATTTCAAATTCTGTATACCCCTTACTAAAAAAGTTTGATTCTGCAACTTTTTCATTTGCTGACAATAATCGAAATGTGCACAAAAGTTATTAGCGAGTGATTGCTCTAGTATATCAATAGTAAATTATATCGTTTATTTTCCAGACGGTAGCTATATATATGTATCTTTGAACGACCTAGAACTAAGAGAACATTTGGAACACCTTAATGCAAGAAAAACATAGAATGAATTACACTATAATACATTTCGGTTTTATACTTACCCTTTATTTTAATAAAATACTGATCGTTCATTTATTTTATTGATCACTGAAATGATAGCCCTATGCAATAGGTGTATCATCCTTACACTCTTATTTGTTATCTACAATTGTTGATTTTGCATGCATGTACTATCAAATGTATTTCGCTTAAATATTTTTTATTTTCTAAGTATCAGAATCCGTACGTCAGTCATTCTCTCTTAAGCTCACTATGAAGTTCTGACACTTCACAAAGTAATTCATCAGTCTTACCTATATTGAATGAAATCGTAATTGTTTCACTTCATTTATCAGTCAGTATAAAGATTGGATATTTTATTTTCTCATAGAGACAAAGATCATCACGGATATTTAAGTTTGGAAGATATGAAAGAATTTATTAAAAAACAAAATGATGCACCTAATGATCGTTCTGGGAGGAATAATTATGAACAACAAGCAGAAGATTTCATTAAAAAATATACGCGACATGAAGATTCTTCCAAAGAGATAGGTAATAGTTATCTATTTTTCTTTACTTGTTTACTATGAAATTATTTTTCTTTAGATAATTTACAAGGAATGTATTATGAATCATTTCTTAAATATTTACTTAGTTTCGATAATTTAATTATTGATCCAACAAAATTAAATCTTTTTATGGATATGGATAAACCTTTAGCACATTATTTTATCTCATCATCACATAATACCTATTTAGCAGGTTTATTTAATTATATTGATTTCTTGAATTACAAATTAAATAGTTTTTCTTTAGGATCTCAATGGACTGGACGTGCTAGTATTGATATGTATCGATATGTATTATTAACTGGCTGTCGATGTATTGAATTAGATGTAGTCGATGGTGAATCAAAAAATGATGAACCTGAAATAAAACATATATATACACCTGTTAAACCTGTACGTTTTATTGATGTTATTGTAGCTATTCGAGAATATGCTTTTAAAGTTACTCCATATCCATTAATACTTTCAATTGAAAATCATTGTGGGTAAGTAAAAAGAATAGACATATAAAAAAAGAACATATAACACCATTTTTTTTCTTCTTCTTCAATGTGTAGTCCTAAAGCACAAGCTAAAATGGCTCAATATTTTGTTGATATATTTGGTGCTCAACTCTTAACTGAACCACTTAAAAGTCATCCATGTGATGGACATTATCCATTACCAAGTCCAAATGATCTTAAATATAAAATTTTAATTAAAAATAAAAAACTTCATCAACATTCATCATCAAAAATAAATAATCAAAATACTCCAATAATACATAAAGTTATAACACCTAGTAATAGTGATCCAAGTACTGATACAAGTACAGCTTCATCATCTTCTACACGATCATCAAATGACTCATTACGATTAAATCCTCGTAATGGTATTCTTTTAGAAGATGAGAATTTATCTGATGAAGAAAGAATAATGAATGAACTCGATCCAACTAATGAGCCAATACCTGAATCAAAAGCAACAAAAGCAATGTCTGATCTTGTTCATTATACAGTTCCTGTACGTTTTGCAACATTTGTACGAGCACAAGAACTGAATAGAAGTTATGAAATGTCCTCATTTTCTGAGGATAAAGGTCAAAATGCAATTCGTGATTATGCAAATGATTTTCTTATCTATAATCAACGACAATTAAGTCGAATATATCCACGTGGTACTCGTTTTGATTCAAGTAATTATAATCCATATATATTTTGGCCAATTGGATGTCAAATGGTTGCATTAAATTATCAAACATTAGGTAATAATGGAAAAAAAGAGAACCTTAAATTATTTATCTTGCTAATACTATTCGTATTATAGATATTCCAATGCAACTTAATTTAGGTTTATTTTCATTTAATGATGCTTGTGGTTATATAGAAAAGCCATCAGTATTATGTGATCCACGACAATTATTTGATCCAAGAATTCGAAAAAATATTGAAAATGTTGTTAGTTGTGAAGTTCATATAAAAGTTTTATCTGGTCAATTTTTTTGTCAAAGTCGTGAACCAGCATATGTTGATATTCATATGTATGGAATGTATGGTGATACAAGTAAACGACATGAACGTCGTATACTTGTTAAACAATGGAATGGTTTTCAAGCTATTTATGGTAATACAAATCTTAATTCGAATGCATTAACTACTAAATTTTTAAATATTATTTTACCTGAAATGGCTTCACTTCGTTTTGCTGTTTCGGCAGATGATGGAACATTTATTGGACAATGTTTTATACCTGTTGCTTATTTACGTCCTGGTTATCATCATATTCCATTACGAAATAAAATAAATATTCTTACTTGTACATCAAGTTTATTTATATTTATTGAGAAGAAGATTTATGTTAATGATAAAGATCAAGAATTTGTTAATCGTCTTATTAATCCATTACAAAGTCAATCTCATAATTTAAATACTGAAGATAATGATCAAGATATTATTTCTTTAAATCGTGTTACACAATCTCATAATTCTATAATAAAGGAATTAGAAGAAAATATTAGACCAACAAATCCATCTATGTTATTCGATAAAACAAATTGGTATCAAACACATGCAATTGCTGGAAGTGCTTTCCATAATAGAAATTGTTTTTGTAGAATACGTTCTGTGAATGATATCAAACCAGAAGAAGTTCTCGAACGAAATCGAATGATTGAAAGCAAATTACAACAGATTTCAATTGATTATCAAAAGGTAATTTCTACGAGTTTTACTCTTCCCATAAAGTTATAGTACTTATGATTGTATCCATGTAACTAATAATGAAAGGTCCTCAGATGTTCAAGCCGTTTAGACTCCATCTTTTGACCACTCATAGATCTCAATGAGGTATGATTATTGATTGTCAAAAATGAAGCCTAAACGGCTTGAACATCTGAGTATCTTCCCTCGTAGATAATGTATCAATTGATCATAAAAATACAAACTTATGTTCGAGTAAACGTATTGTACTAGTCTTAAAAAAAGAGATTTCAGGTATCTCTATGCTTCATAATCGAATTTGTCATGATCTTCCTTTCTCAACATACTTAAATATTGATTAAATGATAAATATCACAATCTATACTTTGATTAAATAAATATTTTTTCTTCTCTTTTATTTTTTTTATAGAAAATCCAAAAAGAAGACAGTAATTTTCGAAAATATCTCAGTATTCAACAAGATGGATCAGATTCTTCTCATAGCAAATCAAAATCAAGCAATAATTCAAACAATAAAAAAGTTCTTTATCAATTGAAATCATTTAATCTATATTTCTTTTATATAGGATCTTGATCAATCTAAACAAGCTTTAATTCATCTTTATACAAAAAAATTTCAGAAACAACAATATTTAGAATATGAACTTATAACACAAGTTCGTTGTTTTCGAAGTATTAAATCTAAATTAATGTATCGATTATCCTTTAGTATTATAATGAATTCGAAACAAAAATTCAAAAGGATTTTAAGGCACAATTATCTAACATTGGTATCACTCTTGAAAAGTAAATCTAGGCTAGAAGAAGAATTTCATTGTATATATCAATTGAATTTTTAGTGAAAAATCTTTAGTTGAAGATAGTGCTAAATCGCAAATAAAACAAGAAGCAAATCAAATAAACCAAGCTGAAACAAATAAGTAAATATATTTAATAAAATAATATTTAGTTAAATAATTTTGTACTTTCTAGAAATCGAATTTCTCTATTAACAGATAGAAGTTTGCAAACGAATGCACAAATTGTTAGATCAACTATGAACACGGTTTATATATATTATTGTTATTTGTTAATATAAATTAATTTATTTTTCTTTTTTAGTTAGAGAAAATGTCTGAACAAGTAAAAGAAGTACTTCAAATAAATTTACGCATCAGTCTCCATCAACTTGAAGAAAGAAAACGCATGGTTAGAAATAAAATTTGTTTCATTTATTAACAATTAACAAAACTCCATTTTTAGGAAATAGAAAAATGTCTTGAGAAGTATTCGAGTCAGTTTAATGACTTAGAAAATCGATTACAACGTCTTATACATAATGATGAATATAATATTTCACAAAACAATTCACCATTATTATATGATACAAGAATGACAAGTGCTTCGTTATCCAATGTTTATCCTTATTCTCCATCAGAAAATCTTACAACAAGTCAACTACAAAGACGACAAACAACGGATTGATAGTGTCATCTTAATATTTCTATGAGTAGATTATTGTTTTGAACAAACAAATATCGTGATGTATTTATTTTCTAGATCTGTCACTATTGAACTATGTATAATAATAAAAATTTATTTTTGCACAGATATAGTTTAATGTTATATTTATTATCATACACTCATATATAGAAGTTGTTATCATCACTACAGAATTCAAAGGAGAAAAAGCGGATCCTGGTTACTGACAGGTTCTAGGGTAGATCTTTTAGTTTGTTGGAATTCCCAAAAACCTACTGCACCAATCCTATCTCTGTGAAATTTGTTGTGGGATTAAAGTGTTCTTGGAAAAATAGACTTCTTCTAGTGGAAAAAACATGCTGGTAAATTTTTCTGGCACATTATTCGCGGACGCATTCATAACTGCCAGACTATAACTATGAGGGGTCTTGTTGATTCTCGCAGTTCCTAGAATCCATCAGGAACTGCTCTTCCCCCTTCTATGTAATTACAAGGTAAAGGAAAATAAGAAAGAATGTTAACAATTATGATGATAGAAGAAATGTCTATGTCACACATGTGACGTATTCACAATCAGACAACATCTACTCGTAATTGTTATGACATTTAGTAATAACGATGGTTATAAATAAAAATTCTTACATCATTCAAGAAATGACGTATACAATATGATATATGATCTATATTGAGGCTTAATTGATGAACATACTGTATTTCGTATACTTGTTTAGTAAAGATAATCATACAGAGAATTAGCAAAACAGTATAAATCTGAATATTCGATTAGAATTTTTTTAATTGAGATAATGATTGAAATATTTAAATGATAGTAACCAAAAAATTTCTCAATGAACTATAATATCGTGTCATGAATTCATAGAATTATTTGCTTATGACTGCTAAACAAGAAAGAATTAAATCAGCTATTTATTTAGATAAAAGACTAGAGTGATACTGGAAACTAATTAAAACTCATGTTTCTTATTAATTTCATCATAAGATTTTAGAGTATTATCCATATCTCTCTTTAAGTATTTTATCGCATTAATTCTCTATTATATGAGAATATATTACTAACTACATTTTAATATTGACAAATAAAAATATATATTTATGAATTTCAAAAATTCTCTTAAATATTATATAACAACTGTATTAATTAAAAATATTAGTTTATGAAATTAAAGAAGAATCTGTAAATAACGCAATGAAATTTATTTTTTTGGTGTCCAACTTTGAAAAGAATAATAATCGATTTGTTCTTGTTCTTTTTGTTGTTTTGCTGCTATAACTTCATTATATATTTGTAATTCATGTCGAAGTCTTTTTATTGGATCAGTTGGAATATTTTGTTTTGGTTGATTAATTTTTTCCAATGTTAGTTTATCTTTCAGTAAATCATAATTAACTTGATATTCTTTAAGATGTGTATTCATTTTTGTTAAATGTTGTTTTAGCTTAGAATTTTCTTCTTGATATTGATGATTAGTTAAAGTTGCTAGACGAAGTTGTTCATTTAATTTTCTATTTTCATTATAAACATGTAATAAACGTTCATGTTCATTGTGAAGAACATTTTCTCGACGTTGACATTCAGAACATGATTCTTGAGATTTAGGACTTAGATTTACTTTTGAATGAATATTTTTATTTGATGGAACAGATTGAGTTTTTGATGGTGGTCGAATTTCATAAGTTACAAATGTACTACTACGTCTACGATGAGGTCCTTCGGGAGTTGATGAACCTAGGAAAACTATGAAAAAAGAACAAAATTAAATAAATGAAAAAAATGAAAAAAAACGTTTTTACCATCATCATCCGAATTATCTGATAGAGCTAATTCATCGGACGAAAGACTCATTGGAGTTGGTTGATATAGTCGAAGTTTATTTTTAACATGATCCGAAAGTTGAATAGTTTGTTTATGATGTTCCATTACATTTCAATTATAAAGATTGATTATACTTAGATTTTGTTTAAAGTTAATATATAAAAAAAGAAAAGAAATAAAAGAAAACTAATGTCTCGTTTTCCTTTTTCTTCTTTGAAAAGAATGTTATATTTTATTTTCTATTCTTATCTTGTTCTTTTTCTTTCTATGTCCGCAAGTTAGTTTTTCTATTAGAATATTTTACAGATGATACACATTTGAAAGACGAGAATTTTTCAATTATGTTACTTATGATATTGAAGTTTTCCTTTTTCTTTTATTACGATAGAAAGTGTCATATATGAGAGTTAATAGGATATGAAAGAAAAAATAGCAAAGATAGATTTTAGTTTTCATTATAGAAGACTGATAATTATAAATTACTTTTTTTTAGAAGATTTCCTTAAAACATAAACTAGCTTTTTTTCATAAAAATCTATTAAATATTAAAAATATATAAATATGTATGTCTTCCTTGTCTACTATGTCAAAAAGAAATAAAAATAAATATTACACATAATGTAATGTTCTCTTCCGTTCATGGCAGATGTGCAATTAAATTAGATGAATGGTTTTAATCAATTCTACATTCTGGAAAATGTTTCACAGACTGGGTTTTCTTTTGTAATATAAAAAAAGGAGTAACATACGAAGATAATTGAATTAAATATTATCATTTATAAATTAGTGAAATGACAATAAAGAATGTTTAAATCTTATATAAATATTCTATTAAATTATTATTCATATTTGAGAATAATTTTATTGATTGATATAAAAGTATTTCAAGTAGAAGTAAACTTATTTAATCGAATTTCGATAAAATAATTCTGTTTACAAGTGACATCTATCAAATATCTTGTAATTTTTATAAATTTTTTCGAAGAATACCTATCTAATCAAGTCCATAATTAAAATCTAGATAATTAATAATCGTTTAAAGCAAACTAATATTTTCAAACTAAATGATTGGTTCAATACCTTTAAAGAATAACATCATACCTTAAACATATATTAGCTTAAATCATCATGATACATGGACCATAACATATTTTTCATATAAAAGAACGAAAAATCCGAATCTTTATGTTTATTCGACCCAATTTTCTATCATTATAGATATTATATTTATCCTTTCTTTTTGAATATCCCATCACAAAAGTATGGCTGATACTACACCTGATAAAAAAATACTTACACTAGCTGACGTTAAAAAATTAGCCGAAGATCCTAATAAATGTATTATGATCATACATAATCATGTGTATGATGTAACAAAATTCAGTGAAGAGGTATACTATTATAAAAATCGTTAATATAAAATATGATTTTTTGTTCGTATTGTTTTATAAAGCATCCAGGTGGTGAAGAAGTTTTAAAAGAACAACATGGTAAAGATGCATCAGATGCATTCGAAGATGTAGGCCATAGTTTTGATGCACGTGAGCAAATGAAAGCATTTCAAATAGCTGAACTTCATCCAGTAAATTTTTTTTTTATTAAATTAATATGAGTTGAAAATTATAAAATATCTGTTCCTTTAGGATGATCACAAAAAAAATGCTCGAGTAAGATCTAATACAATTAAAGAAAAACTAAAAATTTCATTTAACAATTGCTTTTTATTTAGTCTCGTCCTTTAGTTATTAATTCTACTGATTATGCTTCTAATCATGGTGCAATATCTTGGATAAAATGGGTTATTCCTCTTGTGATAGTTATAGTTGCTATTATTTACTTCAGAGCAATGGCTAGACCAGATCCGGATATAAATAGACCACCAAAAGCCATATAAATTTTTTAACATTATTTTTTCTCATCAATTAATTGAAATTTTTTTGTTTGAAATCTTTAATTCTGTTTACACAAAAAACAAATAATATAATCGATTATGGGGAAAAGAAATAAAAATTCTTTTTTACTTGAAACAATTCAGTATATTTTTTCATAGATATTTCTCTTGTATTTGTCTTTGTATCCATCTTGTTTTCTTGAACACGATGGCAGAAGATCAATTAACAAATCAATTAAAACGTATTGAGTCAATGACAAATGTTGATTTACGTACTGAACTTAAACAACGTGGTTATTCAACATCAGGAAATAAAAAAGATCTTTTAGTTAAATTACGTAATGCGTTACAAAATGAATACGAAGAAAATTTAAAAAATTCTGTTGATAATTCACAGAATGAAATATCGATTCCAGATAAAGATTTATCGAATAATGATCAAGTAAAATTTTTATTTTAGTACAAGTAAATGATGTTAATATTATACTCATTTAGATAAATACACATCATTCACCTGTAGTCATATCACAAACTGTTGATACATGTCCTGTACTAGTAAATTCTATTCCGACAGAAATAATTGTATCAGCATCAATTAATACAACTTCAGATATTTCTTCTAAATCAGAAAGAAAAGAATCTACTATTGATTCTCAACTTCAAAATACTGAACAGTCAAGAGAAGATGACCTAATTATTTTGGATACACCAGAAATTGATAACGATATAGAGGTGATTTCAGTTGTGGGTAAGAATATTGCAGAGAAACAGAATGATATAGAAAAAGTAGGAGAGATATCATGTCTATTAACTGCTGGCAATAGTAATGCCAAGTCAGATTCTAATGTTAAAGAAATTCCATTGTCCAATAAACAACATCGTTTAAATCAATCGATCCCACAACAACAACAAGAAAATAATCATTCATCAGATGTTCATTTATCTCCTGATTTAAAATCAACTACACCACAAAAACAAGATATTATAAAAAGTAAATATTCTAATCACAGTTTTTTTTTACTAAATTAACCTTCAAGTAGATCATAATTGATCTAATCACATTAAGCCTTTGATTACACGATCAAGTTTAAAAATACCAAACATAGTGACAAAATGTATTAATTTAATATCTATGACAAGAATTATGTTTCTTATTAGATACTATATACACTCTTTTTTACTACTAATGTGGGAGTAGTTATTCCATTTTTCATACAATGTATGATATTCTATTATTTTTTTAAGGTAAAGAATTAGAAGCATTAGCTTCTCAACAACAAACCAAACCAAATCGTTCTGAAGTAACATTATTTAGAAAAAGTTTGAATCGTTCAACAACTAATAAAATCAATTTATCATCAGAACTTCTCAAAGTAAATTCAGATTTTTCCTATGAAAAACAAGATTATAAAATTTATTTTATTTAAATAGACATTAATATCTGATTTAAGTCTAGCACCTGAATCTGTTAGCAACAATGAACTTGATACTGTGATAAATTATAGTGATCATTATATCGAACAAGTACCACATACATCAATATTTGAAACAAATATTAAAAATTCAGATGCATTAACAATTGGAGATTTAGCTGATAAAAAACAACCAACTAGACGAACTGTTGTTATGGATGTTATTGTATGTTTTATTTTATATGTATATACATATGAAGATTTTCTTCACAGATTGATTCATCATCAATAAATGATGATTTAAATATGAGAAAACAAATAACTCGTACATCTTCATTGGAATCAAAAACATTATCAAATGAAAAAACGTCTAGTAGATAAATTTCTATTAATTTTGCTTATTATTTTTTCAATATTATTCTTTATTTAGCTGACATGACCGATGAACCAGTTCGAATAAAACATGCAAATACAATGCAAGGATTACCAAGTCAAATTTTGTATATTTCTGGTCTCACTCGTCCATTTAGTCTATTTCAATTGAAAGGACTTCTTCAGCGTTACGGAACATTAATAGATAATGAATTCTGGCTTGATAAAATAAAAAGTCAATGTTTTGTGACTGTAAATAAACATATATGCATTCTCTTCATTATAATTGAATCTTTGCTTCTATTATTCAGTATAGTACATTAGAAGAAGCAGAACATGCTTATAAAGAACTCGATGGTTGTCGATGGCCTTCAACTAATCCCCGAACATTATCTGTTCGATTTGGACGACAAGATGAAGTAAATTTATCAATTGTGAAATATCCGAAATTAGTTTTTATTTTTAGTTAGAATTTAGTAAAATTCATGATTTACCACCTGATCAAATGTCTATTGGTAAAACTGATATTTTTATTCAAATCAATATTAGTTTCTTTTTATAGATTCAGTAGATCGTCTTATGCAAGAAAAAACAAATAAAATATCATCAAATCGATCTATCAGTCCAGTTAATGGAATGAAAGTTAGTACTAAAAGAAATCATACAAATGTACAAGAAGTGAATGAATCAAAACGACAAGAAGAAATACATAGTGGATTTCTTATTACTGATGTTGATGGTAAAAAAATAGGTTTCTATATTATTTTTATGAAAAGAAATATATAGAAAATTTTATTTAGAAGTAATCGATGAATCACCAGTAAAAGATTTAGATGATTATTTTCGTAAAACAAAAGCAAAACCATCAATTTATTGGTTACCATTAACAGAAGAACAGGTTTAAATTAATAGAATTTTTAAATATTTGATTGATTTTATTTATTATTCAGGTTATTGAACGGGCTGAAAAACGTAAAGACAAACGTAATCTTAAAGAAAAAAATGAAGACTATAGTGAAAAAACTTCAAATTCAGTATATAAACATTTCGTTTGTTTTTATAAATCTAATTTTTATTCATTTAGAAATCTCGAAACAAAAGAAAACGTAGTTCATCAGCATCACCATCATCTAGACGACATTAAATCAAATATGTAAATAATCTAGTTGCTTTTTCTTCATGATCTTGCATTGAATTTGACCGAAATCAAAGAGTATTTCTCTTGAACGACTATAGATTTTCTTCTTCTGTGTGTATTGTATTTTGTTTCTTTTCTTTTTTCTTCTAAATAAGAAAATAAAAACAAAAATAATTGTTATTATCCTTCTTTTTTCTCAATTACTTTTACATAATGATTATTAATTTAAAAGAATTTCCAAGATACATTAAATATGCATCGAACACATGCTGATCTTATTCAATTACTTGTTCGAAAAAATATTATTAAAAATGAACGAATTAAAACAGCTATGTTAGCAACGGATAGATTAGATTTTTCTACAGATCGATTATATGAAGATGTACCACAACCAAGTGATTATATATATATCAGAAAATAATTCTAAAATTTATCTTGATTCTTTTTTTTTAGTTGGTTATAATGTAACTATATCAGCACCACATATGCATGCACATGCACTTGAAATGTTACATGATAAACTTATTCCTGGTGCTCGTGTACTTGATGTTGGATCAGGTTCAGGATATTTAACTGCATGTATAGCTCGTCTTATTCAACCGAATGGTAAAGTAATTGGTATTGAACATATACCAGAATTAGTTCAATTATCAATAAAAAAATATTTCGAAAAATGGTCGTTCATTATTTAATGATGGAATATTAGAGATTGTATCAGGTGATGGTCGTCTAGGTTATTCACAAGGTGGTCCCTATGATGCAATTCATGTTGGTGCAGCATCACCGAATCGACCTAATGAATTAATTGAACAATTAAAACCTGGTGGACGTTTAGTAGTACCTGTTGGTGTTGGAAGTCAAAAAATGATGATCTATGATAAAAAAAATGATGGTCATGATGTTCATGAACGTGCAACTTTAGGTGTAAGTTATGTTCCATTAACAGATAAATCAAAACAATGGCGACATTGATATAGTATGATCTATTCAGATTTCTTTTTTTCGAACTTTTGTAAATAAATAAATAAATAAATAGTCTGTAAATTAGGTTTTTATCTAATTGATCTATTAATAACAAGATGTTAGAGATTGTCATATTTTTGTTAGCTTGTACTTATATCTAAATTACTTATATAGTCTACCTAAAATAGATGTTTGAGTATCTGTCAGACGAGAATTTTGTATGCCTACTAGTTTTATGACATAAACATAAGCAAGATTATTTCCAGAAATATATCGTTAATGGTATTGTTTTTAATTATTCATACCCGAAGTGCTGTCAATATGTCGCTTATTAAAGCAACATATACTATATGTTAATTGCTTATAGTATAGAAGTAAACTTAGATACAATGTATATATATATATGTCAGTTAAGAAGATATTAGCAATGTTTTTAGGCATAGTGATAATCTACTTATAATGGATATTTGTCATTTGTATAATTAACAAAGAGAAACAAATAATTATAGAATATTCGATCAAGAACTTTACTAATATTTGCATGTTTTTCATCAGAATCAAATTTACGATTTCATACTGATCAGCTTTAGATAAATTTTTCGTCATATTTTTATTCTCTAAGCTAACAGATCATCATATTAATCTATTTCTAAAAATAAACAATTTGGAAATTGCATCCGAAGATGAATATAATTAAACTAGAAATTGATTATTGCTACTATTTTCTAGAAAGCACTTATCGGAATTTCTTTCATATATATTTCAAAGGAATATAATCAATAATGAAATACAAGATCATATATTATATATATTAATAAAAGTCAAAAGAAATTTTACTAATAAATATTTTATACAGATATTCATGTTGATAGGATAGATTTCTTTTTTTCAGCAAAATGAATAATGTTTGAAATTATGAAAGAAATTAATGTCAGATACCTATATTTGAACAAAAAACCTTAATCGTATGTCTAATTTCGCGTAAGCATTCTATCTATATCTCGTTATCATTTTTTTTTGTTTTCGATATTTTATCATGTCTAATAGATCAAATTATCGTAAGGAATCCTTCAGTAATGCTTATCGATTAAATCCAAGCATTCTTTCGATGATATTCAACCTCCCTTCTTTCTTTTCTTTTCCTATTGACTTCGAAAAGGGTAATTGATTTCATTAGAATTCCGATCAAATCATCGTTACTTGGAATTCATTATTTTCATAAAAATCACATTTTATTCTCTTTTTTTTTGGCACTCTCTATTTCCAAAGAACACATACAAAATAAAATTGCAACAATGAATCACAAAAATAAATTTTTCTTTTTTTTTTTCTAAATCAAACACTATCTCGGTACTAAAGAAACTGATTCTCTATGTGTATTATTATCCATTATTGTCAGATTTGTTTGTTTCATAGTGTTTAACCTGTTGGCTTTTTTAAGATTTTTATTAGTTTGTGTGAGATTAATATTTTCAAGTCGAACTGATTTTGATCGTTGTCGAATGGTTCGTTGACAACATTGTGGTAAATGTGGAAATAAAACTAGAAACCATTCACATAATGTTCGTCGATATGGTGGTGATGTAATTCCTAAAATTATTCGTATGATTTAATTTGAAATTCTTTTGTTTTTTAATTAAAAATTTACCATAAAAAATAAAATTTAATGAATGATTACAATATTGCATTAAATAAATAATAGCTTTAAAACGTGGATACGCTCCTTCTTCATCACGGCTACGAAATAAAATGGTTGTAACAAATACAACTGGACTTACAAGAATAAAATAAAGTAAATTTAATGTAAATAATAAATAGAATAAACTTTTGGCTTTATTTGGTGTTGTACCCAATGGATTATTTGCTCCTGAACGACGTGAACGAAATACACGTCGTTGTTGATAATAAACACGATAGACGATAAGAAATGTTCCAATACTCATAACTGTAAATGGAATAAGTGCATATAGACATACGTCAATCCATTCCCATACCTAATAAATATTTCATAGGTTGTTTTTTTTTATTCCTTCCGTGTTTTTTAATAAAGAAACTACTTACATGATCCCAAAAAAATTCATACCGACTACCTTGTAAAGCTTCACATTTCTTATCAGTTAGTTTTGTTTTGAATGGAACGATAGTTGTTGTTGTTATATTTAAATCAGATAAATCTCGTTTATTTCTTAAACAAGTTGAATTCCATTGAGAATTATCACAGATTGAAAATATTGATTGAGTATTACGTTTTTGTATTAAATTATTATTTATATCCGATTCATTTAAAATCAATGATTCGTGTGCTGTAACAATTGTTTGATTTTGATGATATTCAATGGAATTTGTATCATGTTGTAAACGAAGAAATATTAGTTCATGACAATTAAGTAAAGCAGTAAGTAATAAAATAATTCCAACAATATATTCCGCTGAACGAGGTGTACAAAATTTTTTTGCAAATTTTATAAAATTTGTTGCTACAGCTCGATCAACAGATATAAAAGATAAAATCCATGATGATGAATGTTGAGACCAATATGTAATAAATGTATGTAAACGACATGATACTGGATTTAAATTTCTTAAAGAAAATGTTCCACCATATTCAGTCATAAGAAATAAATCAAGTAAACCTGAATATAAAACTAATAAATCCATTAATGAAAGTAATGCAAGATAACGAAATGTTGATGATTTACGTAATGTTCCATACGAAAATATAATATATGAAACAATATTACCGAATGTACCAACGATAAGAAGAAATATTGAACCATACCGTATTAAACGTGTATCTAAACCAAATATGGCTGTTGATGATGGTTGTATATTAGTACTCATCTGAGCATCTAGAAAGATTTTCAATAACTATTATCAGTCAACACATCATTTATTCATCCATGCGAAAATCAGCAACGCTCATAAACGTCAGATTTGATTATATAGGACGTATCTAACAAATAATGATTCTTCTTTTTTTTTTGCTTCTCTCCTTTTCCATTTGTCTCTATCTCTCTTCCTTTTCTTTTATAGACTGAAGCGAGAAAAGAAAATGGTTTTTTTATTATTCTATTATAAATAAGCAGTAATAAATATTTTAGATTTCGTTTGTTCTTAAATAAAAAAAAATTACTTTTCCTGTGTAAATTGTTTAGTTGAAATGATACATTATAAATGAAGCAAATAAAGTTAATATTTCTTTCCGATGAATAGTTTTCTCGGGACGTCGTATTTCTTTCTCCTTTTTTTAATCCAGTATTAATTCTTCTATTAACGTTTCTTTTTCTAATTACTTACACATAGAGACGAAAAAGGAAGTAAGATAAGATCGTACCTACGTTGTTTTTTTCTCGCTCCTCTTATACATGATATATTTTCAGTTTATAGTTATCTATTCTGATGACAAGATTAAAGTGTTTTTTCTATATTTATATACATACATACTCATACTCATATAAAACACATATTGTCTGTTGATTACAGGAATAGAACTATTTATTAGTTCATTCGGCCTTAAACATTCATTCTATTATTGTTTATTAACTATTGAATAGTTGTTGTTATTGACAGCCATTTTGACAGATTCTATCGGTTAAGTTTTGTTCGCTCTGTCATCTCATTTCTCCGATCATTCATGTTATTTCCCTGGTGGCTTTTTCTTTCTCCTTCGTTGCGAGTCATTTAAAAGAGTTTTATTCATTTATTCATAGATAATGATGGATAAGTATTCATATGGGTATATTCAATGCTATTTCCGTATATAAGATTGATCGAAAAAGTCTAATAAATAACTATCAAATTTACATATAAATTCAAATAATCTATAACAATATTGAGTTACATATGATATTATCGACTATATTAACATCAAAATTATAATGTATTTAGTTTAAATTGATCAATAAAGACGGAATACAAAACAATATATATTCATATTGTTTTTGAAAATATCTATGATAAGTAATATCTTATAATCAAATAACTAACTTAATAATAATCTTTTCTAAATTCTAACTTAAATATTATTTTTTTAAATTTTTTAAGAAATAAAAAATCAAACTTACATTTTTTTTGATATTTTTTATTTTATTCACATTCTTATCATTCGTTGAAATCTTTAATCTATGCTCGACGTATATTCTATATACTTAAGAAAAGATTCTATCATTGTACTCCAAAGCACAAGACAAAAATATAAAGCAACAATACAAAGAGAATTTGTTAAAAAACAGAACAGAATATATGGAAGTTCTCTTCTTTTCTTTGTTTCCTCATTTTTTTTTCTTTTTTTCTCATTAATCTAGCACTCTTCCTTCTTGCTAGCATACATAGGTCTAGTAATACTTACGAGCAAAAAACGGAAACTATCGTCGAAGACAGAAACACAAGTCTTTCTAGTATTAAAAGAATAAGGGGATTAATTCGGAATAAGAAAGAGGTATTGATAATAAGTACGACTAAGCAGAAAAAAAAGAAGAAGAAGAAGAAGAAGAAGAAGAAGAAGGGAATTGTGCACAATAGAATGATAGATGTTGAATAGATTATAAGTGTATGACGACATTCATAGTCGAAAACATAGTTAAAATTCGATAAGCAAACTATCTATGTCGATATTTCTTTAAGCTATTCTGTACATGATAAAGATGATGTCGATAATATGATTGATATACATACTATATAGGTCTTGGCCTCGACTGTTGCTAATTTGATTTGTAAAAAAAAACCAAAAGTAATTACTTTTTTTGTATCATCAAGTTAGTATTTGTCGATGGAATACAAATGTCAATCGTGCGAACAAATCTATGATAAAACAACACGATAAAAACCTTTCAACAATTACGAACGAAAAGATCAAAACTTAATAGATGAGTCTGTCAAAAAACTAAGCTTTAATATATAATAAATAACGAGTAAAATACTTGAGATAATTAGTATTGTCAATAGAAGGTGTGCCATATTTATTTTAAAAAAAAATCTATTAATAAATACAGGAAATAGAATTAATTTCACTTAATTTGTTTTTTTGCACGTCGACATCCATTGATTTGCTTGTGCTCTATTGACTCTATTTGCAATTGTATAGAAAACTTCGTTTCTCATTATTCTAATATAACTAATTCAGTCGTAATAAGAGGATTATTAAAATTATTTTCATATACTATGAACATATTATTCTGTTCTATTCTCATGAGATTATATGATTTCCATTGACGTGTTTAGCTATTAACTTAAACGATTTGTATCATAGAGTAAAGAAAGAAAGAAAGAAAGAAAAGAAAATTTTTCTTAGTATGATTGCATCGAATATAACTATTAGATAAAACTAAGTTAAAACGTAATTAATAATAAATGTAAAAAAATCCCTTGGTTACTTTTCTCTCGTGAGACACGATATCTCAAACGATTACTTTTTTTCTTGTTTTTCTGTTTATCAACAACTCAGACACAAAAAAACAGAATTACGTATAACAATTAGTAGCAATAAATTCTGTCGAGATTATATGACAAATTAACACATTAAAATAATTAATGTAAAGATTTATTGAACTAACATTTTCTTAAGTCTATTCGATAAGACAAGTGTAAATTATATTAATATTGCTTTCAAAAAAGGATCAACAATGCACGTCAATTCGATTATCTATTAAATTAAATCATGATAATATAGTTTACAGTTAGTTTAAGCAACAAACAAAAAAAACATTGATCAATTGATTGAATACAAATCAAAACAATCGAATATATATTTAGTCATTTGATAAAAAATAACTTTATGCATGCACGTTATTTACACTTCGTGATCTCGAATGTTTCTCAATCAGTGAATCTATATTAAATAATTTATCAAAATATTAACATTTTTCGAGCGAAAAAAAATAGATAATTCTTAAAATTGAAAAAGGAAATATAGACTGATTGTAAGAAAATAGATGTAATATAATCTTTTCTTAAGTCATTAAAGCCTTCTTGATGAGAATTTATTGTTATATTAGGAATTTTCATTAAATCAATAAAAAACACTTCTAAGAGTTCTGTATATCTAAAAATAAAGATTATTGACATTATATTAGATAAGGTTTCTTTAATCAAAAAACTGTCACGAATCTATAAAGTTCAAAAATCTATTTATGAAATTTTCTTCTATAAATATCATCTGTCAACTATGTTATAAATCGTCAATAGTTTTCCAAGTTTACTCGTTGTCATTATCTACTTATTAGACTTTCGGAAATTATGGTTTAGCAGTTCTATTTAGCATAAAAAGCACACTTCCGAGAGATGAATTGTAGACAGTTCATTGGATGTATTTTACAAACATATAAAGAAAAGATCAATGGGTAGTCTCGTCTCTAAGAAATTCATGTGTAAATACATATACAAAAATACCATATTTAAACTTGTCAACATCTATTTTATTATCATATAAGATTTATTTTCTTGCTTTTGTTTTAACTATTAGAAAAAAAAGACTGTTTAAACTTACAATAAAAAGAAAAAAAAGAAAAAGCTCTATTCTAAATATAAACGTTTATATTTATATATATATTTATTTCATTCTTCTAAGTGCCAATAAATGATGATGATCTTGAATTGTATACTGGAGTGGGTTTTTGTAATATTTGACGAATTTTTGAAAAAACAAAACTTTGATGAAGAATATTTTCACTATTATAATCACTTTCTTCACTAACTAATTCTAAACCATTACGTAAAAGTATTTCCAAAATTTCAATAATACTCATATTGGATATTTCAATACAACCATAACGTTTACCTTCAAGATTTTGAGAAGAATAATTAGTTGGTGCTGAACCAACTGTTTGAGAACGTCCAATTACACTTAATCTTCTACGTCTTGTTACTGGACTATTTGATGTTTTCGGTGTTGTTGATGGTGATTGAGAAGATATTGAAGTACGACGAAGTTTCGAATCCATTTCCGATGTGTCAGCATCTTCATTTTCTTCGGCTGTAGTTGAAAAATTTGTTAGATTAAAATTTGGTTCTATTGAATCATCATAAACAGTTATATTTGATGTATAACGTTCAAATATACCACACAAAAAATGTAATTCACCAAAAATAAGTATTTTCGAATCAATTGAATAAGCTGAATTTGACTCATCTTCACGTTTAACATAAATTGTATCTGTATATCGATATTGTTGTTGAGGAGATAGACTTTTTTCACCAATTGATGTTAATGTTCGACGACGAACATTGAGAACAGATTCAAGATCAACACTACCTACATTCGAAGGAAGAGGAGGAGGATTAGAAGTAGAAGGTGAAGACATTATTATCTAAAGAAGAAAAAAAAAAGGAAAAGAAAAAACTACAAATTCTAAACTAATACAATGTCTTTATTTTTATTTTAATCTTTTTTTTTATTGAATATATATTTTAATGAGCTTTTGTGTCAATTGTTGGTAAAGCACGAGACATATCTTGCGAATCTTTGTTACGTAATAAAATAAATTCTTGTAATTTTGTTGTTGCACCAAAATTTGTTGAATTAGCCACAATTGAAAAATAATGTTTATGTAAAATTTCTAAAACTTCAATTAATGACATTGTTGGTAATTCAATTGTTGTATAAATTTTTCCCGATAAACGATCATGATTTTTAATTGATTCAGGATCTTCATGATGTATTTTAATATGTGATGTATATTTTTGAAATATATCCGTTAAGATATGATAATCACCTAAAGAAATATTTTGAAAAAAATATGTTTAAATAGAAATTCTATATATGTATATTTATATATAAATATGCAACAAACCATGAAATACACATCGTGCATCTTCTTTAAGTATATCGGTCGATTTTTCAACTTTTAAAATGATTACATCGGTATAACGATGAGAATCTTGGGATGCTTGAGGAGCTGTTACAGATAATCGACGTCGACGAACTTGAAGAACAGATTCAAGATCAACATCAGTTGTTGACATTTTTCTTGATTGACTATTATCCATTGAGATTGACTAAAAATATAAGAATATATATATATAATTCATCTTCTAATTTAATATATACTACCGATGAACGTAAATTCGAGATAGAACCTCGACGTTCATCTGTATTTGCTCCTGTAGAATCTTTTCGGCCTTTTGTTGCTTCGTCAGACATTTTTATGAAATTGAAACTGAATGTATTTTTTACTCCTTACTCTAACCTTATATGATTCTCTTTCTATGGCATCATAAAAAAAAATCGTTCTGTTGTTTTACCTATTATAATCGATGGGTGTGATCTTTATCGAAAAGATATATCGGCTCGTAAAACTTAATAACAATATTTGCCTGCCGTTTTTTTTTCTTTTTATCTTTATCTTTCTTCTCTCTTTTTTTTCTTCGTTTTTTTTTTTAAATATAAAATACTAACAAAAGAATGGTATGTAGAATATCAACAGCGATATATGATAAAAAAAAGAAGTGAAAGAAAGAAAAATATATATTCTTATCGTCAAACCAAGCAGAACAAACATCTTATCACTATAAAAATTGTGCTTACGCATATATATATATATACAGATTCTTTTTTTTCGTTTTTTTCGTCTTATACGATGCATTTTTTTTCTATTATCGAAATAGATTAGATTTTAATTGCGTCTTATAAAATGACAGAAATACTTGTAAATCTATATATAGGTTATCAGTTAATCAATAGAATATACCTTTTCTTTTAACAATGGATGCGACATGCTGATGATTTGATATTTATTTGTTATTATAATTTGATAACTTGTTAGAAAAAATGTATTTTCTTTTTACAAAATTCTATTCGTACTGGTGAAATGAGTGAAATGAAATATTATTCTTGAAATCCTTATGTATTTCTTTCCTCTGCTTCAAGGCAATGTAAAGAAAGAATATATTGGCAGCAAAAATATGTAACATTGACGATCGAATGCATACTTTCTTACACTTTTATAATACAACGACGAAATACGAAATACGTGCTCGTCGTCATCATTGAGAATGTTAACAAGTGATTTACATAAATAATATTACCTTATTCAACAAACGAAAGAAAAAAATAACACTTTTTTTTACTTTCCTTGACAATATAAATATTAAAAATGATACAAAGTAATCGAATTTTATGAGTAAAGTTAAATTCGGAGTATATAGTTTCATAAATTCTTCAGTGATTGTTTTACTGCTATATTTGATAGAAATTGCATACAATAAAAATTTGATTCTTTTTTGTATAACTAATTGAAAAAAAGCACAGAAATAAAAATGATTTCGTTTAAAATCAATTTTTTGAAATAGAATAGTTTATTATGTAAAGAAAGTACAATAAGAACATATAGTACAAAGGTTTAAAAAACGATCATAAAGTTTTTGTTATTTGAATCATTTTATTTGATCTATATAATACAAAAATGACTCTTAATATTTTATGCATATAAATTTCTTCGTCAAGATTTATTGAATATTTATAATTTAGTTTTTATAAGAACATTTTATTTTCAACTTGTATATAATTGATTTCAATATTTATTTAATATATATGTAATACATTTCTTTATGAAAGCTAAGCAAATCTTTTACATGAATAAAAATCATATTATTATGATTAGAAATGTCCAATAAACTCTATGAAAAAATCATTAAATTTATCAGAAAAAAGTATTTATATACAAGTACCATCCATGATTTCTAGATAGTCATTCCATATGTAACCAATAGTAACGTGCCTCTATTCATATGATATTTCCATGTATTCTACTCGTTGAAAATGAGACACATGGTATTAAAAGGAAGAAAAAAAATGACGGATGATAATATTTTCTTCATGACATGTTATCTGACGTATAGAAAAAAAAATGACTCATAAAGAACACTAATTCAGTAATTTGAGTTCTTATAATTGTCTACACAACAAATATAAAAGAAAGAATTATGTACAGCATAAACTAAATTCATATTATTCGATGTCACATTCCAAAGAATCGAAAGATGTATGAAAAAAGATTTTTTTTTCTTCTGTTTATTATTAAATTATTGTTATATCTTAGTTATCAAGTTCAACATCATCATTATCATCATTTTCATCGAAACATAATGGATTAGCATTATCTTCAAATGATATTAAAGCTAAATTAAAAGGATTATTTCATCGTCATTCTCGTGGTGATGCGAATCTTGCTCAGGTTGTTATTTGTAAACGTTTTGCAAAAGTTCCAATGCTTTTTCTTGCTGTAAGAAATAAAAATCTTTTAGATGAAGAAAAAATAATCTTTTTTTGATTTTGTTTTAGAAACGTCGACAAAGACGAAAAATTTCTATTGAAAATAATGATAATTCATATACAGATGATAATGCTGGTATAATGGCTTTATCGTCATCTGGAAAACTTTCATTCGAACAAGTTCCGGAAACATTTGAAGATTATACACAAAAAGTTCTTATTTTAAATATAATTTATTAGAAAACTTTTTATTCATATATTTAGTTGGAAGAAGCGTTGGTGCTATTAAGAAATATGACACGTGAAGATTATGAAAGTGAAATAACACTTAAAATTCTTCGTTTTCTTGAAAATCTAATTCATCAACCTAAAGAATGGATTTCTGGAGCAAAATTAAAATTATCTGAAATGAAATTTCCAGGTAAACATTTCTTTTTTCGGAAAAATAAATTTATTTTTATTTATAGAAATGGCAATGACTCTAATGAATAGTTATAAAGAAAAAGGTTATTTAGTACGACGTATAGTTTTTGTTCATAGTATATTACTTTACAATTCAATGAGTAATTTTACTGATCATGAATTTGATAAAGAAGGACTTATTAGAAAAGTATATATATATATATGAAATAATATTCATAAAATAAAATTTATTATTTTTTAGCAATCAGCTGATGCTGGTTTTATTGAATTTGGTTGTGATATACTCAATGATCCATCATATCGTGAATCATTAAGAAAATGTTACGTTATTCAAAGCCCAGAAGAAACAATGCAAAGTGATGATTTTAATAATTATCAAGTTTGATTTGATTTTTATATTATTTTTAATATATTTATTTGATTTTCTATTTAGAAAATTTTATATATATGTGATTCAGCATTAACGATTCTTTATAATTTAGCTAATTTACCAGAACTTAAAATTCATTTTCGAGAATGCAATGCTATGACTGTATGTATTGAATAGTTTATTTTTAGAACTTTGAGTCATATAGTTTAAATTCTTGTATTTTATTCTCCTGCGAAATATTTATCAAATGAATAATCATGTGTTTCAAATACAATAAAAGAATTTGACTCATTTTTTCAAAGTATTGAGATTAACAGGGAAAATATTTCGCTAATAAAACAGTTAAATATAATATTTAGTGTACTTATTTATTTAAAAGATTTTACAAAAAACAAACGCGTTAAGCTGAGTATGTATTCAATTGAAGAGTTTCGTTTAATTCCATATAGTATCATTAAAGTAGAAGATTTAAAGAATACAATAATGAAAAGTTTAAAATATCTTATTCGAATTGTATTTGTTTAGATAATTGCTGAATTTACAAAACTACCAACAAATACAATTCAAATACAATTTCCTGAAATAACGGATAATGAAGAATATATATTAAGTATAAAAGAATTACAAGATGTAGCTAGTGCTATACGTGTTACATCATGTTTATTGTTACCATTAATAATGAATGAAGATGAAGATAATCTTTTAGCTACAAATACATCAGGTTAGATCAATTTATTTTCTTTTATATGCTACTATGTTTTTGGTTTATTTTAGAAGTTCTCCCATTATTATCTGGAATGATTCAAATGTATAATAGAAATGATCAGAGATTTTATGGATTTTCTTTTATTGAACTTGTTGATGGTTTATCAAAATTAATGGTTCGTGGACGTACACATACATTTATCGATCAAAATCTTGTTAATCTTCTATTAAATATTCTTGAACATTCAACACAAGATAATTCTTTACTTGAATGTGTATCAAATGCAATATTAAATGCTGCATTTGATGAAAGAGTTCAAAAATTTCTTGATTCTGATCATGCTATTAATGTAATAAGATCTACTAAACATAGTAGTCAAAGTCAACTTGTTAAAAAAAATTGTGAAGCTATTCTTTGGACACTCAATCGCATTCCACATAAATGTTCATCAACGATTAGTAACTCATGTAAATTACAAGGTCATATTATGATCTCATATAATCGATCTGTTACGGCAATGTGTTTAAAAATTCGAGATCGTCTCAAAGTAAATAATCTATCAGTATTATCAATCTAAAAACGAAAACGATTTTCTTTGATAGAAATTAAGAGTGAGCACAGCTAAGACAAAACGACTATTTACGAACTCACATAGTATAATAATAATCTCCCATAGGCTTATTGCCGTTAGGGATAGTCACGATTATTATTGAGGATCTCTATGCAGCCGACTTTTGTCATTTTCACAGACAGGGGTATCTGCACTCCTTCCGTCTAACATATTGACTAGCGATGTATTCAGTACGCTACGAATGTTACGAGTTTATAATGAAATAGAATATAATCTAAACGTCCATCTGTTTTCTATTGGTATACTGAAAAGTTTTCATGTTTCTTATAATAGATAGATGATAAACATTTAAAGCACACATAGAAAACGAGAATTAAACTATGTATTAATACGTCTCTTCTATTAACAGTTCAGCCTATTACAAACAATTATGATATCTAATTTCTTTCTGTTACAAATCTTGATAGATACGAGAAATAGTTTCTTCTACATCTCATAGTAGAACAATTTGAACGTATTGTACATTCAATTCTTGAATGAATGTACTAAAACTGTTTATAGTAATTAGAATTTTCATTTATATATCTTTTTTGTATTTAATAAATTAGTCATTACATTATAATGTATGGCTCGATGTTGATAATATCAATGGTGGTGTTTTGGAATCAATGGCTCAAGCAGTGGAAAATTCATCTATAGTATTAATTTGTATGAATGAACAATATAAACAAAGTTATTACTGTCGACTTGGTTAGTTTTATATTTATATTCTATATAGAAATACTGTTTTTGACAGGAGTTACAGAACTTTGAATTGTTAATTACTAGAATACTAAAATGTATCAATCTATTACAGATTGTTTTTCATATAAATTAAAAATGAATAATTCTAGACGATATCATTCATACTAAAAGTTCATCGAAATAATAGAAAATAATTTGTTTGTTTTTTTTAGAAGCAGGTATGATCTGAAAAATTTATCGAAAAAAAGTTTTCTATCTATTATTTCAAACAGAATATGCAACGGAATTGAGAAAACCATGTATTCCATGTTTAATGCAACCACGATTTCGTCCCTATGGATGGGTAAAACTTTTAAAACCATAAAACTAGTTTTTTTTCTAAGTTTTCTATTATTATTATTATTTTAGCTTGGAATAATTAAAGGAGCAAAAATTCATGTTGATTTTGCAACATCACCGTAAGTTATCTATATCGGTTATCTTCTTTTTCTTTCCTATAGAAACATAAAAAAAATATTTAATTTAGTTTCGAAGAAGCATTTGCATTATTAATTCGTGAAATAGAAACCATACGAAGAGATATAATGATGAAAAATAATAATAATACTCAAGATAAAACTCCTCCACCTCTTTATCATCAACCTAGTATTGGATATAGTCCTATCTATAATAGTAATACTATTGATGGTAAATAATTTATTTTAAATGTAAGATTAAGTTTATATTGATCTTTTTGTTTTTTTTACAAAGGGAATTCATTAGAATTTAAAAATAAACAACGAAATGTAAATATAAATAATCCTATTCTTGATTGGAATGTAAATCTTGTTCAACAATGGTTAGTACGTATAGGATTATCACAGTATGTATATTGAATAAATTTCGAGCAGATAATATATATATATTCTCTTTTTTGTTTCAGTCTAGAAAATGTTTTTACGAATATTGATGGAAAATTATTATGTAAATTATATCAAATGAAACAATTAGCTGCCGATTCATATTATAGTTTTCTTGCAAAACATTTTGATCGTCTAGAAATAATACACATGAGTGATACATTGAAGTTCGATTATGAACTTGAATGTCTTTTTCAATAACACAACAACGAATTAAATCATCTATTTTTATACTACGTTTAACTTCTTTTTTCTCTATTATGCATATTAATTATGCTTCTCTTTTTTTTTGTAAAAATAAGTTAATACTTATAAATGTTTAAATAAAATTAAATCAATGATGACTTTGATAATGTATGATACATTTAAGAAAAAACAATTCTTATCTGTCTACTGTGATATACGTGGGTGTAACATGCATCTCCCACCCACACCCACAACCACCCTTATTGAGTTTTAAGACTCAATGCTTTATTTTTCTTCTATGAGCATATCATAGCGACATCCTTTTTACCTATGTACAGTTTAAGATCACCTACTAACCAATCGGTAGTTATGTCATTTATTTCTGTGACCGGTGAAACAGTTACTCATCTGTTCTTTTTTTTTTATGAAGGGCGACTTCAGTTCCGCCTCTTTTTATTTCTACACTCGAGCAGCAATATACATGCTAGATATGAATTACACATAATAATATCACTATGTTAAGTATTTGTTTTTCGTCGTTTTCGATAGAAATAAACTAAGGACGAATTGATAACTTTTATTATTGTTG